>CM051639.1:11827781-11892781 GCA_028020825.1 Podargus strigoides
GCCTCAGAGCGAGAGCCACGGCGGTGCTCAGAGCATCCTGCCATTTACAGAGCTGCTTTATTTCCCTCGCCAACTCTCCCGATCCCGTCCGTGGGAAAGGCCCGGCTCCTGCCTGTCCCTCTGTCCGCCCGCGGGAAGGGGCACCCCACGGGCCCACAGTCCTCATCTTGATTTTATTTACAAATATGCCTGCAAGTTGAGCTGCTGGCACAGATCAACAAATACTTGGGGGTTTTTTTAGCCCTGGTGAAAATGCCATTACCTGTTTCCCCACGTTTGCTGAAAATTCTGCCTCACCTTCCTTAAATTGCAACCTTTGCTGCCTGATATTTTAATATGATGTTGATTACATTTTACAAGCTTTACTTACTCAGCTTATTTCTCTTAAATCCTTGCTTTCAAATATCTTTGTGTCTCTTATAATATTAATCGTATTAAAATACAAAACCCCATGATATTTGCAATAATCCCTTTTTAGGCTCACAGAGGTATGTCTGAATGATTAAAAAAAGATCGTAACATGGAGGTCTTCATACTGGTAATGTGTTCAAACCTTTCTCCACCAGTGCTGCCTGTACCAGACAATAATGTATTCCAGCAGAGGTGCAGTCTGTTTGAATCGTACTAACAGGATTTTCCATCTCAGTATGCTTTAAATACATTTTGCTCTCTTTGACTGCTGATTTTGATATAAAATGCAGATTTCTGGGCTATTTTAATATTTAATAAGTTAAAGGGTGATAACAAACAGTAAAATAAAGCCAGTGAAGAAGTACCTTTGGGAGACAGAAGTCATCTCGCATGCCGGAAAGCTTTGTTTGGTTGTACCATTCGTCTTCAGTTTGCTGGTGGACTGTGTATTTTGTGGCTTAAATAAAGTCAGTCAAATTTTAGTACATACAGAGCGTCTGGAAGCAAAAAGAAAATCAGCTCAAGCACATGTGAAATTTCATGTCCTCTTTTTTTTTCTATATGCATTCTCTTGATTTAACCACATGGTTTTTAAAATGGGGATGTTATATTTTCATTTAAAAAGTAAATGTTCCTGCATGCATAACTGTTCTAATATTTTACATTTTCTTGTGACATGTGTATATGGAGTAAGTGCCATTTATGATATGTTGTCATCAATAATTTTGTCACAGAGAATAAAAGCCTTTAAACTCATCCACCCACTGGAACGTTTTATCATATTTATTTTAAGAGATATGAAATTAGCAGAACAATTGAGCTCTTTGTATGTAGGAGATGCAAATGTAACTGAATATTTACCTTTAATGAAGGGCAGCATAAATATCTCAGTATCAATAAATTACATGCAGTAGCAGGATGTTCCATAGACACCTAATAAATAGTTCCTTTTTGCCCCTAGATTCCTGAACTGCATTCTCTTTAGGCTAGTTGAATTTACAGCCCGCAGTGAAATTAAGCATTGGTTAACTTTTTGGAATGATCTATTGTGATTGGAAAATACTGGCTTTTGCCTAGAAGTAAACCACGTTTCCAAATCATTACATTTACTGATTAAACGCTCACTTAGTGTATTCAACAGTTTAAGGAAGAGTTTACTCCAGTAATGCTTCAGTAGATAATATTTGGAATGGAGTAAGCATTTTAATGAGGTTGATGGAGAGATTTCAGCAGGGACTGTTTCAGGTGTGTTATGGCTTTTGTCTTGTCACAATGCATGTCTCCATAACATCAGAGAGAAGTTACAGAGCAGCACTCATCTCATTTAAGACAATAAGAAACTCTGTAATAAGTGTGAGCAGGGAGAGGCAGTGCCAGAGAGCGTCGTGTGTTCTTGTGTTTCAGCAAGCTTGGTGAGTAAATATACTCCTCGGTTTAAATGTACATCACATTTTAACTGTCCTAATATTGATCATCCTATAGAGGAATTATATCGAAGCCTACTAGTTATTAGTGTAAAGAGGGTCAGATGCAGAGACTGGTACAAAGCAAGTGCTCTCATGGTAATGATGCTGCTATTTATAGATCCCCATTTCATTAGTTGCAGAGTTTCAGGGAAGAGATTTTCTCTAGGGGAAATGGATACTTGAAGTTCATTTTCTTCCTGATGCACATTAAGGCAGAAACGTGAACAACCTTCAGTATAGGACACAGGACTGCACGGTTCTGCTTGGCCATTTTCCCTGCGTATCCCTGCGGCTGTGTGTAGTGCACGTGTAAAATTCCCGGCCACTCTTCCAGCCCAGCCTCCATTCCAATACCTGCCACATTTTTTTTTGTCAGGAAAAGGATTTTTATCTTTTTTCCCCCTAAAGGCATTTTATTTTTAAAGGGTGCCACACCAGTAAACTGGGTAGTATTAAAATGTTTTGCTTTATAAAGCTAAGCCACATCTGGATCACCTGACTGAAAGCAGTCTTGCTACAGCTGTCACGCACTGCAGTCCATTTACTCACACAGTACCTAGGAAGTACAACCTCAGTTAATCAAATCAGGACCGTGCTTTCTGATATTTACTACGAAATACGAAAATTTTTTTGAGTGTCTGAAAACTCAATTGTTTAAACATCCTTGGTTCCCTCCTGTGAAATTCAGGTAATCAAAGCTCCATATAATTTTGGTGTGCCTGTATTTCTAGCGCTTTCCTTCTTGGAATTCTTGACATCTTGAGTTATTTTTTTTTTCTTTTAAGAGAATATTTACTTAGTTAGTATTCACTTAATTAGAACTGACTGTTTAATGTTTTCTGGGAGGGTATTTATGGTATTTTCTTTGCCATATTTGCATTCCAGAAATTAAGTCCCCATGCCATTATTCGGCAAGGCTTTCATACATTAGAATGATGAATTGAAAGCAGAAATGGGAAAAAGACTGCAATGCAATGAAAATTTAATCAGCGTCTTCTGCTGCTTTAATAAGGCAAATAATTCTTATTGGCCGCTGCGTTAAGGTTTCTAATATTTAATTCATAACAAACCTTGCATTATTCTGCAGCAGCATCGACAGCTCCACTTTGCTGCCTGCCAACAGGCAACCATAAAAACTTAAAAGCAGATGTAAATGTCTAAAACAAGGAGACTGATTGGATCTAAAGCGGTCAGAAAAAATCAACAATATTGCCAGAGAGTTTGATAAATCTTTGCACACGCTTTAGCAGTGTACAAATGATATTAATTAAACTCATTAAATGTGTGGATTTTAAGGATTTGAGGTAACTTTTTTTTGGAATGTGCGATTTTTTTAGGCCCCCAGACAAAAACTGCTGCAGTGCCAGCAGTGCAAGGATGCTTCTCGCTGGTCAGCGTGAACGAGCTTGTAATTCTGGAAGGTTCAGCTGATTTTCATATTTAGGGTATCTGTTACATTGCAATGGTGAAATTGTTGTCATTTGTCTCACGTGTGTGTCTAATGCTGAGGGTAAGCAAAAGCACAAGAGCTCGTCCTCCTAGCACTGCTTCAGCTCTCCCCAACGGTGACGTTAATTGATTAAAACCCACCACGCTAGGAATGCCTGTGTTCGCCTCTGAGTCTCATCCTGCAGCCTTTGTACCTCCAGGCAGGCTGTTGGAGAGGGACAGCGCAGCCCTCCGCGCCCCGTCTTGCGCTGGGGGTGTGCGAGCCGTGCCCGGGTGGCGGGCGGCTGCGGTGTAAACAGGCTGTGTAATTCCCGGGGATGTGCAGGGAGGTTCTGTGGTGCGAGGCAGCAGCGAGTGGCAACCTGCCAATGGTAGGTGCAAGCTCTTGTTACAGAGAAGGGTTGCGCCTGTTCTCATTTCTTCTTGAAATGGCTTAATTGGTGTCAGCACCCCAGGGATAAAGGCCTCTAACACTGAAATCCACACGATTCACCCTGTCTCTGCTCAGTGTAGGGAAACTGGTAACAACTGGTGGTGAATGAGGAGTGAGCGGTGCTGTAACAATACTCGATGATGTTTGGGATGACAGAAATTAATACGCACTTGCTTGAAGAAAGCAATGATTAATGGCAGTGAGCAAGGGAATGCTGTCCCTCCTTTAACTCCACTTTGATGGGGATTGAAAAGCAAAAGGCTGTTTTCATTCTCTCTCGAAAGCAGAGGTCACCCAGAGTACATTACAGCGATTTTTCCTCTCTGTTTTTTATTTCATAAATATTATGATAAGCATAGATTAGATAGATTTTTTCATGGAGGCTTAAAAGGGCATTTTATGTCTGTTTGCTGTTTGTGCTCAACAAAGAAATCCGATTTCTTCTGTTTACATGTTAGATTGTTTTACTTTGCAGTGGAATAATTAGTGTAATTAAGGATTTTGAAAGCTCACCATCGTGTTAGTTTTCCTCGGGTTTTTACGGGTGGAATTTCATGATCTTCATTTCCAAAGTGCTGACAGGTCAGAATGAGGCAAGTAGTGTTGCCGAGGCAAGGAAAAAACAAAGGTTAAAAATCCAAGATTCCTCACTGAATTTTTGATGTAAATATATTTTGCAAGATCCTCGCACTTGTCAGCGGCTTCCTAAGCTATTTGATAAAGAATCTTTATTCTACAAGAAGACTGGAATAACACAACAGTGCTTTGGATAATGAATTCTTCATCTAAGCAGAACTTTAAAACAAAGTACAATGTTGGCATTTTTTTCTTTGAGTGAGAGGGCTGATACATCTTTGGGATCCGACAGGAAGACATAAATTAATAGAGTTCTGGAGATCAGTTTCTCATTAATAATCCATTTTGTCATGGTTCTTGGCACTGTCAGCCTCGTAGCTGGTTCATATTTTGCTAAAGGATAAAAGCACATGATGTCTTAAGGCACAACATAAGGAGAAGGAGTTTATCATCTTTTGGATAAACTATCTCGGAAAAAAATAGATTGTTTTGCAGGAAATAAATGTCAGTTTCGAGTTTTATACATTTTTAATCTTCAAACAGGTTTGTTAATGTATACAGTTGCAAAAATAGAACCCTGAGTTGGACGAGGTTGTTTCCAGCAGGCGGTGCTTTGCCTTTGTCCTCCCCTCTCTTTTGGGGTTTGAATTTTTAGCAGTCCCAATGGATCCCAGACCTTTACTGCTGCCTTTTTAGACTCCCTGGCAGATCACGTCCAGTTTAAAATGTGTAATCGAAAAAAAATGATGGTTCTTCTTTGGAACATAAAACATAAAACCTTTGTGACATTCACACTTCCCCAGGAATGTGGGACATACTCCACAGGCCAATGTGTATCTCCTCAGTGTTTTCAGACTGGAAAAGGTTGCTTTTTCATGAGTGTGACGACGTAAATTGGAGTCATTTACCCTTTTGAAGTCTTAAATTTGGTATTTTATGTATCTTTAGGTAGTGGCAGCCTGGCAAACACTGTAACCACTTAAAAGGCGTTCAGCCTGTGCTGTCATCCCAAGTAAGGAAGAATGGAGATCTGATTTAGTTGCATGCCCTTTATTTTATATACTGAAGAGTGACATAATGCAGATCTCCTTGGGAACTTGTGGTGCATTTGGGGAGGATAAAGGGAAGGAAAAAAAGACTGCACCAGCCCAGATAGCTTAGTTGTAAGATTTAACTGGGCTCAAGCATTTATCATTTAATCAAAGGTAAACGGTCTACTGCAAAAGGCAGAGAGGGAGCGAGTGCGAGGTTCTGGCAGAGGCTGAAGGGAGCCTGGATCCTGCTGGGCTCTGGTCGGGCTGATGGAGGAGGAATTCCTGTGTGCCAAGAGTGCGCTACTGGCCAGAACCGGCCCGTGGCGGAGCACCCTGAGCAGGACGGGATGCAGTGGCACACGTGGCAGTGTCTGGTCTGGCAGAGAGCCGTGGTGGGGGGAGTCCCTGGAGTGACTCCAGAGGAGCTCCAGCTGGGCACAGGGGTGCACATGGCATGGAGCCTCTGGTGCTGCGGGGCACAGGTGAGACACGTGCCAGGGTCCGGTGTGATTTACATATAAACGTACCACTTCATTCGGATGGTCTTTCCACCTCCACGAGCCCAGTGTTCGCTCTTAGGGAAGGAGCAGCGCATATGAAGCTGTGGGTGCACCTTCCCCGTGGTTTCCTGGGGGTGGATCAGCAGTGCCGTCTGTCCTGGCTGCAGGAGGCAGCAGCACTGACACTTGCCCTGGCTGGAAGCGTGGCGTTTCCTTCACCAGCAGGAATATACAACCCTTTACAGCCTGCTTTTTTGCCTGAAAACAGGGAAGGTCTGAATTACGAAGATTTAGAACATGCTTCCTTACACGGAGTTGCAAAGGACATTTGTCTCAGCACATTGTAGTGAAATTTTAAAGAGCAGGTTTTGACAGGAGACATTTTGCTGACACAGAATATTTTGTTCACTTCTGACTCTCAAATAAGTGCTACTTCTGTCATAATGATTGATTTATATTCGGTTTAGACCATACATTTTACATCCTCTCTTTTAGTGCTTATGGCTACGCAGCTTCAGAACAGCACCGTTTTCAAACTGTTATGAGCATGGCATCACATTTCACATTCCACTAATAAAAAAAAATTGGTTGTGATGGGCTGTAGGTATTTTGTGGCATGGTATATTTAGAATAAAATGCTAATTTTTATTATCTCCTAGAAAAAGAAAATTTTTAAATGAAGATTTCTGTTTAAAAATTGGTACAGAGTTGTAATTTAAATTATTCCTCATAACAGAGCCTGGAAAGGCGCAGTGACCTGCAGAACGCTGTTCCCAGGGCTCTTATTATAGGTGCTGTGACATTAAGTGCTGAGCATCTCTGCCATCCCTGGTGGTGTGTGGTGACTGCTGGCACCTGGGAAGCGCTGGGCTCCTCGCAGCTCCGGATCGGGCCCTTCGGCACCGCAGTTGCTCTGCAGTTGCATTAACCCAGTTTCTTCCCTTCCCTGCTGCAGACCAGTCTCAGTACGTTTGGGTGTGTAAATGCTGCAGGGAGAAAAGCGCCGGAGCCTTTGCTGTAAGTTGTGTTGGAAACACGGGCTCCAGGTAGCAGAACTGTGCTCATTAGGGCAGGACCCTTGTTTGAGCACGGTGGTTTGAGGCAGAGGGAGCTGGTTTGTGTTCGTGCCAGGCCCAGAGCCCGTCAGCAGCTGCAGCGGTGGCACTTGGGTCCTGGTGACACACTGGGGTCACAGCCTGGAGTCCTCCGTTAGTCCCTGGGAAGTGGCATCTGCTAGTTCATGTCATGGGGGCGTTTGGATGAGTTGGTGCCATGCTTGTGTGTGCAGCTTTCTCATTCTTCAGATGTATTGCAGCCTGGAAATGGAGGCTCCAGTATTTCCAGCAAAGGAAATAAACTTGTCCATAGTCGCCACTCCCAGGTCGACCATCTGAGTGATGTTAACTGGGGCCAGGGCTGTTCCAGGGAGAGGCTCCACAGCAGGGCAGGAGTGAAGCCGGGGTAGATACCCCATGTCTGGGTTTTTTTTGCCCATTGGGATGTCACAGCGGCCGAGGTCACTCGGGCACGCAGGACCCCGCGCAGCAGCGCCAAGCACGAGCTGCAGCTGCACCAACCTTCCCCAGCCAAGGTCACGCAGCAGCGTCGCCCTTCCTGGACAGGGCTGTGGTCTTTGCCTTCAAAATTAATGCTCATGCATATCTCACAGTGGAACTGTAGTACTTCTCTTTCCCATCTTTAGAAAATATCCCATAGTGCGTAGCAGCGAGCATGGAGGTGAAGTAAAATGACTGTGGTGAGAGAGGGCTGGTCCCCCGAGCCCTTCTTGGGCCGCGAGAGACGAGGCTTTGTCCTCGGAGCTGGTGAAGAGCAGGCAGGATGGAGAGGGTCTCGTTCGGCTGCCTTTGGCTCTGCTGCAAATGTATATATCTTGAGATATTTAATTCTTAGAGAACGAAGATGCTAGTACTGAAGCAAGGCTGCAGGAAAAAAGGGCTTCCGAGACGTTACAGATTTTGGAAATATTTGACAATGTTAGCAACATCAACTCCTGACAAAAAAACCTCTCTGCAGAAAATCCTTCACAGTTGTGCCAAGAAAAGCAGCTTCGGTGGAACATTTTCATAAACTATCATCAGTTATGCAGCAGCAGCTTCACAAATCAGAAATGATATCTTCAGGCACTGCTGTCAAGTGTTATTCAAATAATACCAGCCTCACATTTGAATAACAGCAGACATTTTGAATTAATTAATCAGATGAGATAGTCTGGGCCTTTTCTCATTAGTCTCTGGGTCAGGCATGGGAAGATATATGCGTTGGTGATGATATACTTGTCTTTAATCGTGATTTATGAAGATTTAGGATTGTGTGTGATTTGTCAAAGGTTCTGGGAAAAGGCTGGTGCATATTTCATTACCTAATCTGAGATTGATTTCGTGATGCTGAGAGATATAACCCCATTGTTCGGGTACGTGGGAAGCGCAGGTAGACACGGCGTCCCAGGGTTTTACTGGCTTATCTTTGCCACTGTCAAACAATGCTGTAAACTTTTACTGCCAGCAGTTAACAATTCCTGCTTTAATTATAGGCAAATTCTTCATTCTGTCCAAAGGGGAAGCTTCAGTAGTTATTTAGTTAAAAAGCATAGCAGACCTTATAACTATGACCCAGTGTAAATCATGGACAAAGTTGGCAAATTTCATGGCTTGGTCATGGTGAAAATATAAAATTTCATGGTTTGTCACAGATTAATAGAAAAATCCTATTAAAACTGTGCAAATAACAGAACAACAAGTTAGATGGAGATCCTTCCACGGCACCTTCCTACTCACAGGGTTTATTTTAGGTTGAAATCGCTGCTAACGGCACAAGGCCTGTGCATGCTTTTCTTTGCTGCACTCTTTTCTGTTCAGTTTAATTAGTATTTCTTGTTTGCTTTGGACTGAATAATTATTGTGCAATTGTTTTGAAGCATTATTTACATAAGAAGGCATGTGTTACATTGCTTCTGCAGTGAAAGGAGCCTTGAAAGTGAAATAGTCAAATTGTGTATTTTTTAGAAAACACCACATTGCTCTATGTAAGAATCATCAGTGATCAGGGCTTTGGGAGAAGGTCTGGTGGCGCTGCGTGTTCCTGCTCCAGGATTTTTGTATCCAGAATTTTGATCAGTGATATGGGAATTTAGATCTAGGCCAAGGTACTCCAAGCGTACTGTGTGCTTCCACTCATCCTTTCCTAGAGGGAGTACTTTGTTGCTGAAGTGGCCAATTGAAGAAGACAATGGCAGTTCTTCTGCATTGGAAAAAGAATAAAAAAGAATCAAAGCCTCAGAATAAGGAATTTTAGGACCCACATCAAAATAGTCATCACTAACCGCAGTCAGTAAAAGCTTTGTGTCTTAACTAGCCTAGAATTTCACGTATTAAACTTACTTAAAGATGAGTTTGTGCTATTTTCATATGAGACTTTCCTTCACAAATACAAGGTCTAGAAATACATTTGTAGGGGAAGGGTCATGGTTCAAGTGAGCACATGGTTCTGAAACCTGGTCCTTGATGGGAGACCAAGTCATGGGCCTGGGCAAAAAGGAAAAAAGGCACAACATGAGAAGAATCCATCAGTGAGTACTGTTTATACCAGATTTCACAGTTAACTGTTGTCAGGTCATCTGCATCAAGAACTTCATCTGCACGCTAACCAACTGCCACGCACAGGTAGTAATTAAAAGAGCAGCTACTGACAGTGTAGACAGTAATTTTTCTTTTTTCCCCATCACAGATAGTCATAAAATACAGAAGGAAAAAACCACCTTGATTTGGATTATTGATTAGTGTTTTGCTAATAGGAAATTAAATGTATCGACCCCTGCCATTACGGCGCTCTGCCTGCCCCGGGTCAGTCTGCAGCCCTGGCAGCTGGCTGGGGCCGTGTGCGGGTGGCTGGCTGCCTCTGGAGCAGGATGCTTAACCCCATTAGGCAGGTCATTTCTCTCTTTTTGTGTAGAGGTCAACAAAAAGAATTGCTTTCTTAAGTCAACTTTCACAGCTTTCCTTTTAAAAGTAAACAAATTGCACCAACTTCTCCCCATGCCACAAGGCACATACATTCTGAGGATGGGAATCTCTGTCACGACATGGTGCTGTAACCATCAATATTATGCATTAGCTCCTGTAAATATTTTTGTAACCAGAAGTTACATAGATGCAACTGAGAGAGTAGATTCCTGGGGCTGTACTGACCTGCAGACTGTCAGTGTCACTGTGCCACACCAGAAGGAAGCGTGTCCTGTGCCTTCAGTTTCACTGTATTTCACTTCAGAAGCACAAATACCCATTCCACTTTGTACAGGGACACAAAAGATTGGCACTGTTCTGTAAAAACAACAGAGGAGGCAGGGAGTGCATGCCATGGAGAAAACATCAGTTTCCAAGACTTTCAGAGAAGAGGCTGTGTGAGAGGGAGTGTGGAGCAGAGCTCCCCCTTGTGTCACTGCAGCAGCCGTAGGGGATGCACCCACACATCAGTCTTCAGAGGAGAGCTGGGTGCAGGTTGGTCATGTCAGCACACCTCGGGTTCTGGGCTCAAACCACAAGTCCAGCCAATGTATTTTAACCTTTGTGTTCAGGTCAGCTCCCGTGGTAAGCAGTGGCTGCGGGGCTCCCCGCGCCGGTAATCGGCTGCTGGGGGGTTACGGCTGTGCTGCCCCAGGGGCTTGGTCACACGAGGTGGGTGCAGAGCAGGAGGGGCCCTGGGGTGCTGCGTGCAGGCCACGGTGCAGTGCAGGGATGCTCGCTCAGGGCTGGTTTAGGAAATTCCTTGAGTATTCCGGCGTTGCCAGTCAAAGCTTCTGTGTGTAGGAGTCACTGAACAGCGAGTCCGTGGTTTTGTGTGGCCTTTGGGAAGATGATAGCTGCTTTCCTGCGTGACTGTTCGCTCCCTCCACGGTACTTTTCTACACTCAAGAGTGCAGAGTGCAGTGCAGTTTCAATACAAACATATACTTCTGTATATTAAGCATGTGCATTAATATATTATTATTACTTGGACTAATAACAAATAGCAGTCAGTCAGTGCGATAAAAAAGGACAGAGTTCAATAGTAATTCTCAGACAGCTTAGCAATTACCCAGACAGCTTGCAGTCAGAAAAGCTGCTCAAATCTAGGATTATGAACTGCACTGGTGGCAGCTCTGCTGGGTGGAGTTCTGGGAGACTCTGAGTATGTTTGCAAGTAATTGCAAGGCTCGTTCCCAGCGCTCCTCCTGGTGAACTTCTCTTCCACAGCCAGAGTCACCGACCGTAAAACCCCCTCCCAAAGCCAGTGGGCTGGTGTCCAGAACCAGTCAAAATTAGGTTTAAGTATTTATTTTCTGTGTCAGAAAGATGTCTGTGCTTGAGAGCGTCTCGGAGATTTGTCATCCTTCTTCCTTAATGACATAAATCCCAGAGTCCTTTCATTTCCAGAACAATAGTCAACATCAAAGGCAACACAGATTTTGCGGCTCTGCTTTTAAAAGCAGTGTGTCTCTAGGAGCGAAGGTGGCTTCGCTCTCGCTGTTCCGGGTGGTCCCGTTGATTCCCGTTGGTGTCTCCCGGTGGCGCGGGGGCTGAGATCCGCCCCTGCCAGCAGAAGGCCACCGGAGGGCTCAGCCCCAGCTAAGCCTCAGGGCTTCATCTCGAAACTGCTCTGGGAGCGGGGTCAGCCAGGCTGGCGTTAGCCGCCCAGCACGCCCCTGGCACGGGGGCACGCGGGGTCCCCAGCCCCGGAGCGGGGTGCAGCACACCCGGGGTGCTGGGGTCCCTTGACCGCCCGTGCCCACGGCACCAGCCCGGGAGAGGAGAGGTTCACGTGCAAACTCGGTTTGAAGCGCTTGAATGAAAAAGGGGCGTTGTTGGATTCTGAGCTTTTTTTAAGGGCAGTACATGATTTTTTTTATGGGGTACATTAAATTCTGTACCTCCAGCGAGCGTTAAAGCCACCTCATCGCTCGGCACCGGAGGGGAGCGTGAGCTCTGGAGCGGGAGAGGCAGCTGCTCAGAGATTTCCATCCAGCAGCCTCTCATGCCAATAGGGTTGTGATTTGGGAATATAGCAAGGCTTTGGGGGCTAAAGTTAATAAATAACTGCTGTATTCCCTTTACCGTTTTATTCTCTGTGCCTGGCCCCGCTGCCTCCCCAGCCCAAGCAATTATCAGTCCCTGGGCTGATGTGTTTGACATAAGCCCATATATTCTTTAAGCAAGAAGCTTTCACCACAAATTTTGCTTCAAAAAGACCGTTGAAGGGAAAAAAGGTCATTTGGGTGGTTGAGTGTCTGCGCTGGGATGCTGCCAGCAAGTGCTGTATTTGCAGTCGCTGGGTTTTTCATCCCCCGGTCGGGGGAGCCGAGTACACAGTATGTATTTTAGGTCACGTTCTTCCTGCTGGTGGGGACAATGCATCTTCTGTCTGCCAGGCTGACCCTGCTCACAGCCAGGGTGCTTGGCGTGGGGGTGTGGCTGGCAGAGCATCTCGGGAGCAAATTCAAATTCTTTAGGTACCATCACGGTTAAAAGATCAAGTCATTTTCAGTCATTGCTGTCCTACCCAGCCCTGACTAATGTAACAGAGACTGTGCTGTTTGCATCGCGTACACCCTCGCTGTCCCCCAGCAGGAAGGTTGGCAGGCACAAGTTTTTATAAATAACCTGAAAAGCACAGCTCAATAATCTGAAGTTTGTAGCTGATAAGAAAGTTATGGGCAGCGTGGAGTTCAGTCCATGACTTTCTGAACACATTCCAGCAGTCTCGAGTGAACATTTAACGCGAGATTACCGAAAGGGAGAGGAACCAGGGAACAGCTCGTGGCCCCTGATGCTGCCGCGGGGCTGCCCCTGGGCAGCGGGGCGCTGTCAGCTCCTCTTGGGGCGCCCATGGGTTTATGAAAATGCCAGGTAAATTAATTACATCATTATGTACCAGCTTCAAAATGGACTTCTTGCTGCAAGAAGAGGGACTGGGGCACAGGAGGCGTGATGTACCCGGCAGCCAGAGGGTGTAGCCTGGTGGTGTCTCGATTAGTTCTGTTGCAGTCCCTGCCTTTAAGCCTCTCGTTAGCTTCCATTGAAGTTTCTCTGTCCTCACCCATCCTGTAGGCGGGCCAGATGGAGTGTCCCTATGATGCCACAGTAACTGTAGCACAATTCAGAAGTTTTAACTGTTTAGATCTTCCAACTTGCATAAGGAAGTAATGGGGGCCAATCAGAAGTGTATGTATTACTATTCATTTAGTAGCTTTTTTAAATTCAGCTTTAAATTTACAAACCACAGTCTAGAAGTACTTCAGAACTGTGCAGTGTTCTTGCCTGTGAGCAGATACCTTGCACCAGGTCACTAACCTTCTGTCCAGTTGCGCTCCAGCCGAACTGGTTTACACGGGGTGCTCTGGATTAGTTCTTGCACAGCGGTGCTGGCCGTGGGGTCTGTTCTCTCCCAGCCTGTATCCCCACCCGTGTCCGTGGGCAGCCATGTCCTCACCCCCTGCGGGGCAGCTCGTGCTGGGGCCTGAGAGCCCGCCAGCAGCAGCGCTGGCTGCAAACAGAGCATCTCCCCGGGCAGAGGTCGCTGCCCTGCCCAAGTCCCCGCCACACGCAGAGCTGGCAGCCGAGCCTCGGGGTGATGGTGGGTGGTGAGGACGCCCTGAGCGTAGCCTCGCTCCACGCACAGCGCCCTGCCCGCACGCCTCTCCACCAGCGCCGCGCCGGCACGCTCGCAGCTCAGCTCCCTTTTGCCAGAAGAGAGCGTGCCCTGGTTGTTCGTGGAGCAGGCACCATGCAGTTTTTGTAGGGTAATGCTGAGGTACTTCCATTGTGTTAAAAAATTAATATACTTGTATTGCTACTGGAACTGGAGTCTGATTGGGATTGTTACAGTGCCGTAGTTTTAGCTTTTAATTACTTACTACATTACCCAGTATCTAACAGCGCTAATAGAGTACAGAACTGTCATAGCTTTTGTTTTAAAGTGCGGGACTGTATGGTGCTTAATTGTGTAACAGTGTTGTTCAATTACATCTGAAAGTGTTTAATAAAGTATGGCACAGAAAAGCAAATCGGAGTGGCATGTGTTAATTGGTGTCCGCGTCATTGACTCCATTTGGTGACAGCGATCACTGGGATGTGAGGATCCAGTGGCAGGTTGCCCAAATGGAGTCTTCGGGCCCAGCTCTCTTATGTGCACCACTCACACACGCCCGCTGGCTCCCGCACTTGCACAGATTTTCACCCCGCACACAAAGTGCTGTTCAGAAGCCATTAGCACCACGCTAGTGTCAGCGACGATGCCCCCGCGTGCTCTCCTCCGGTGCTGCTGCTCCCCTCTCTCTGCTGGCAGAGCATGGCAGCCGTGGCACGAGGAGCGTGGGCACCACGAGCCGTGGGCATCCCCGTCCCCAGCTGCAGAGCCAGCCTTGAACCCCGTGCCCTGGGTGGGCAGCCTCTGGTGATCCCAGTGCAGCCTTGGAAGGGAGGGGGCAGCTGTGGCAGCAGCCAGAGCCCCCCTGTGCCCCCCACTGGCGGAGCAGAGCCCTCTGGAGGGGTGTCCCAGTGCCGTGGGGCTGCACAGGGAGGACTGGCCGATGCCCGGGACCCTCGGCTCTGCCGCCCCTCCAGCGCCACCCCCGCGCTGTGCGACGGGTTCAGGGATGCATACGGAGTGGTTCGGATGTCATTTCCTGAGTGCTGAGATTTTTCCTATCAGTGTTCTGCTTTTTCCTCCATTGCACTGAAATCTCTGGAAGTGTTTCTTCTGGAACAAACATTTCAGCACGTCAGGCCTGTTCCGTGAGGGCTGACTGTCGTTTTGCAGCCTGCTTTCCTGCCAGCGCTCTGCTTTGCTGCCCCATCAAATTGCCGTAGTTATTTGTCCTCCAGTATAAACACAGAATAATAGCAATATCTTTATTGTATCGTATTTCTGAACGAAAAAATAATCACAAATGGATTTTCAGGCAGCGTTACTACAGTGCAGGAATGTGTTCCTCACAGCTGGCCTCTGGAGGTGGCGCTGGGACCGGGTGGCACCAGCATGGCACCGTGTGGCCACGTCCCCCCGCACCTTTCCACGGTGTCTGTGGCTGCGGCGAGTGCCGCCACACATTGCCTGCATCTGCTTCCATGTGGTCCTGGAAGCCACCTAGCATGCAGGTCATGTGCCCTTAATTTTCATTATGAATGAAGAGTAAAATGTGAAGGTTATTGCCTGGCAGTACAAATGCACTGTTTTTTTTTTATTTAGAAGCTCTATTAGAAGTGTCAGGAGCCCCATAACAAAGCAGGGCAAATATCCGCAGAGACACCTTGTTGAGAGAGGCAACTCGGCTTCTAAGAGGTTTGAATATGAATGTGGTTGTTTCTAATCAAGCACTCCTTGAACACAATTCCCTGCTATTACTTACCTCTCCCTTTTTTGTTCTTTTTTCACCTGCCATCAGCCCGTTTTCCTCCTCAGGACACGCTTCTCGTGCCAGCCGGCGGCAGGCAGGAGGGGGCACAGCCGGGAGGGGACAGTGGGGCTGGGGGAACCCCATGTCAAAGGATCCCCACATCCAGGGAAGGAGCTCAGGATGCAAAATGGATGCAGTCAGAAAACCACCCTGTTTTGGCAGCGTGCTGTGTGCTCCCTGGGCCACTTTGGGGCTTTTGGGGACCATTGCAGAGGGCGCCTGCCACTGCCACCCCCGGCACAACCCAGCCCTTCGACGTGCGGTGGGGAAACGGACGTGTTCTGCTCCTCGGGGCAGCGCTCCCAGAGCCGTGGGACGACGGGCTGGCGCTGCAGCCCGTGCTGGGCGCTCCCTTCACCCGCGAGCAGGGACCCATCGCGGTGACCCCGCTCGCCAGCACAGCGCCCTGGCCCTGAGGGGAACACGTTCCTGTGTGAGCGAAACAGCAGATGAAAAATTCAGTCTTGAATACTTTCCCTTTCCCTAAGTCAGTGCATTTGTTCTGGCTCAGCCATGGCCGTGGTGACTTGGTGCCTGTGTCACCCCGCTCAGTCTGGGACTGGGTGAGGACAGAGACAGCCCCCAGGGCACCACGGTGTCACATCAGTGGCGCTGCTGGCAGTGGCTGAAGTTGGCCCGAGCTCCCGTTCAGTGCCTGCTGACTCCAGGCAGACAGCACAGGGGCTGTGGTGACAGCACGGCGGGCCTGGGCTCAGGGGTGCAGGCAGGGGTCCCCTCTGGAGAGCAGCAACGTGTCTCAGCAGAACCATCCCCCCGGTGCCATGGGACTCCCCTGGGGCGCAGGCTGGTCCCTGTCCCCTGCCCGTGCTCGCCGGGTGCATCTCGGCTCCAGCATCTTCAGAACACTTACAAAATCTCACTTTTTTTTTTTTCCCCTAAATTGTCAGTGTTTTTTCCCTCTCCGAACCTGTAGCATCTGGCAGCAGGAAAGTACAGTAGGACTCGCTGGCACCGTGGTGCAGAGCCTCGAAGAATTCCGTATTGTGACAACACATCAAAATAAATTGCTGTCAACAGACCAAAACACCAAGTGCTGTGATTCTGTCTGACGTGTGAAGACTCAGACAGGCTGTCTTGACAAGTTGTGGTGGAGCACCTGCAATTGGCAGAAGACAGTGATATAAATCTGATTTGCCTGATATGCAGCACCTAGATATCGTTAATGTTGGTGACAATAACTCTGCATAACATTCCCGAGACATAGATCTGATTTTTTGTCTATTACTTGTGTTGTTTTTTGTCACTCTCTGATACTGGCTCAGCTTCCCTTCCCTGCTCAGGCTCTGCCTGGCGATGGCTCGGAATAACAAGCCAGGTTAAAAAAAGGTAATAACAAATTAAGGTTTAATTCAGCCTCTCCTTGAGTGTAAAAAAGGCAGTCGTGGTCCCGGCTGCTCCAGGCAAAAGTTATGCCATGAAATTTTATTTTACACTAATCGTAAAACTAATCGTGGTGGAGGTTGTATTAATTTTGTAACTCACAGCCAAAATACTGAACGTATCAGGTGAGAAGCCACGAGGTGCAGTAAATCTCTTCAGAAACGTGTGTGGTTTTAAACCTCTAGAAGAGGAGAGGAGTCGTTGGCTGGGTGGTTAATTTTTACCTTTCGTTATCAGTGACCGGCAGTCCCTTCCAGGAGCAGCACGTATCGCCATCGGGGGGGATGGCTGGACGGGTCGTGGCTCCGGGGTTTGGCTGCTGGAGGTTAACGGGATGTCCCCTGTCTCAGCCCGTCCTTCCCACACCGGGGGGGTCCCATCCTGACACCCGCCGGTGCCCGGGAACAACGTGGACAAGTTTGGACGCCCCTCTGCCCTTGTCCCCTGCTCACCCATGGCCCCACGGGATTGGATGCGGTTCTGCACGTGGCAGGTGCCAGTGGCTGGGGAGTCGTTAGGGGCTGGGGCAGCAGTGCCCGAGCTGGAGGGACTCTGCCTTGCTGGTGGCTCTCTGGGGCTGGGGCCACCCGTTCCACGTGCGCGGGGCGTGAGGACGGTGCAGGGGTCCGGGGGGTCCCTGGGGGCTCGCCGGGTGTCTCACCCCAGGCTGGGGCAGCAAACAGAACCTGCCGTGTGGATTCTCTGGGCCGATGCTCACGGGGCCGCGGAGGTGGGTTATTTATTTATTTCTGCAAAGCGTTCGGGAACTCCGCGGTCAGGGAACTTCAGCGGTGGCACTGTCCGGTCTGAGGGGCCTTAAAGGCAGAAAAGAGGTTTTTGAAATTACCATTCATTCTTGTCTGTATTGTTATTTTATCCCTTAAAGGCTGCTAATGAGAAATAGAGCCTCATTATGATTTTAAGGATGAGAGAGGAAGGCTTTTAATTAATGATATGTAAATGGTCTTGAATTGATTATGTTAGAATATCAAGAGAGATGGGTAGAAGCTGTGGTGTAATATATTTTAATTAAGAATTAATTAAAAATGATGGCAATTTCATAAAGCCTCACAGAAAATAGTGGAATTTACTTTCTGTCAGGAGTAAATTAGCCAGTGATTAAATAAAGGGCCTGCATTAATAGTGGAGTTATTTTTAAACTGCGCTATGAAGAATTGTGTAATTTTCCCTAAATAAGTAAAATAAAAATGTAATGTTTGCAAACAAGTTTTAGAGATGACGGCAGAACGCAAACTTAGTTGTGTGCCCTCCTCGTGCCACGACACTTCAGAAAAGTGTTTGTAAATGGTCTGCCCGGAGGGTGCTGTGGCTCTGGCAGGCAGCGGGGTGGCCGTGGGGGTCCCGGGCATCGCGGCGGGGACGATGGGAGCGTCCTGTTGGGGGGTACCTGGGGGAGTTGCTTCCTCCAGAGCTGCTCGTGCCTCTGCCCGGTGCCCCTGGCCTCTTGAGGTGCCCAGCACTGCACGTGCACACGCACACACGTGTGTGTGTATTGCCAGAAGCGCTGTGCCCGGTGCATAGGAGAGAATTCCTGCTGTTGCTGTTTCACGGGGCCATTTCTGCCTCTCTGCTGCAGCTGTGCCCTGGTGTGGAGGTGCTGCCCACACCTAGAATCACAGAATCATGGAATCATAGAATGTACTGGGCTGGAAGGGACCTTCAAGGGTCATCCAGTCCAGCCCCCCTGCAGTGAACAGGGACATCTTTACTAGATCAGGTTGCTCAGAGCCCCATCAAGCCCGACCTTGAATGTCTCCAGGGATGTTCAAGGTCAGTGAACATCACTGCTCTCAGTTTAGAGCACGGCCCATCCCTGCCAGTGGCCTCGGTGGGGACGGCTGCTCTGCCACCGGCTGCGGGGGAATGCGTGGGGGGACCCTGCCCCTCACCCCTGCGCGGCGCTGGCGGCGCCTGAGCGAAGGGAGGGCCAGCAGCAGGAAAGTTTGCTGGGTGTGTGCCCTGTCCTCACGCTCACCGCTGTCCTCAGGGCAGTCGTGTGGGGACGGGGAGCTGCAGCGCACCCGGGGAACAAACTGGGTGTGTTAAACACCCCGCGGGGTCCAGCCCTGCCGAGTTCCGTGGGTCTGGGAGGGCCCCAGGCTGGGGGTGGTTGCTCCCATGCTGGCGCCTTCCGTGAGTTCCAGGGCCCTGCACACGCCAGCCTCTAAATGGGCTTTATGCACTTGTTTAGTCTGCTGTTCAATAAAGAGCATTACCATAGCAACTGCTCCATCACACGGCGTACACTCACACTGTCTTGGAGATAAAGAGCGCATTTTAAGGCAGCATATTCTTAATGTCGATGTCCTAAAATGCAATTTTTGATGATTATTATTATTTTTCTGGGAGAATACATGTGATAAGCAGCCATGCCTCCTTAGTGTCTCTTAACTCCTTTTACTGCCACTTCGCTGGCAGAGGTCTGTGTACCCATGGTAATTTCTTTTTCCTTTGTAGATTTTCACATGCAGATCATGAAGTATTTGTTAGCTCAGGTCCCAGCGTGGGCCCCGTGTCCGTGGGACGCGAGCGGTTTGCCGCGGTGAGCAGAGTGTGGCTCCGCGTGCCATTGCCAGCCCGGCAGCAGCGGTGCCCGACGCCTGAACCTGGCTTTGCCCCTCTCTGTGCTGCAGGAGAGCAGTCCTCGTGCAGCTGGCGGCTCCGGGAGACGAAGCCGCTGGCCTGGGCGGTGGGGGTGGCGCTGGGTGCCCCCTCCTGCCACAGCACCCCGTGGGCTCCACCGCAGCCAGACGAGACCCTCGCGCCGCAGGACGGGCACGGCTGTGGGAGAGCGGCTTTCGCAGCAGGGCTGCCCTGCTGCCGGGGCTTACGGAGCGCCCTGTGCCCACCTCTGCGCCCCGCTCTGTCGCTGCCCCGCGCCACAGCCTGGGCGGGATTTCGGAACGTATCTGGGGAAGTTCTCCACGACTCGCTGCCCGGGCCTCGGGGAGGGGATGGCGGAGGCTGCGAGATATGTTGTTAAATTGAGTAAAAGCCCATCGGAGCATCAGGGTGCTTTCCCTGCTAAGCACTCTGCTCCCCACACGATGCTATCTAATTGTTCCCTGAATGATCTCAGCCTTTCTGCCTGGCTGAACCTGCCTGCCAGGCCACTCCACACCGCGGCTTCTCTGCGTGAAACGGGGCTCCCAGCTTAGCCTCCAAATATCTGTCCTACTTGCATTTACAGCCCAAATCTTCCCTCATTTGGTATTTTACCTCCAGTGAGATGCATATGGATGGTTCTCTAAATATGTTCCTGATTTGTAGTCTGGTTGCAAATGGCAATGATGAGATGTGCATGTTCCTTAGCAACTTTGATATCCCTACGAGCAGCGTGCGTGTGCGGGGGGAGGCTCTGCACCCTGCAGCCAGCTCGTGGCAGTGGCTGGGACCGGGTGCTCCCGGTCTCGCAGCACCCCCGTCGCTGGGCACCTTGTTCTGCTCCCAGCAAACCCCTCCCAGTGCGCAGGGGCATCAAAAGGACGGGAGGGGGCATTTTTTGGTGCAAAGGGCCTGGGTCAGCTGGCTTGTGCAGAGCTGAGGGACTGACCCAGAGCTGGGAAAGGAACTTGGAAAACCCCATGAACTTCAGCAGGTTTTAAATCAGGACCCGTCTCCTCAGGAGATAATACGCATGTAATCCCCACTGCGTCCCATCGTAATCCTCCTCCTCGTCTTCCAAAGGCACTGGAAGGTACCAAAGTGCAGCAGCACACCCAGAAGAGAGAGAATTTTCCGTAGGATTTCGTGGTTTGTCATATGTGTAGGCACCTGCTGGGCCCCCGTGCTCCGTGACCCGCTCCCGCACGGCCCGTGACGTCCCCACGGAGGGGCTGCTCGCACAGTCCCTTGTTCTCAGCTACAAAGCTGGGAAGAATTAACATTCCTTGCAATTATCCAACCATCTTAATTACTTGCCCAATATTCTGTCTCGGTATTAGCTGCCCAAATCATGTTGGGATTTTCCAGACACAACTTCTCACCAGTGTGTTAGCCAGGAAACAAAACGAAGCAGAAAATCAGAGCAAGAATTACTGCAGTGCTTCAAGTACTGTTGCAGCTGAGCCGAGAGGCGCCGGTGACTCCCGTGTCGGGTCACACGGGACGAGGAGGGCTGGGTGAAAGTGGTGGCACGCTGGAAGGGCGGACACCCCCTGTGCTTGTCCCCGTGGCGCTGCCCATGGGCACAGGTAGCTCAGCTGCCACGTGGCTCTGCGGGGCTGCAGGTGGCTGCTGGCAGCCAGGAGAGGAGCCCCAGCAGGGAGCGAAGGCCTCGGCCGGCTCCTCACCAGCCACGTGCCACCGGGAGGCAGAGCCGGGCACCCCCCCATCCTTCCTGCAGCGGGGGGGCTCTGGAGGTCTGCTGCACTCCGGGGTCTGGGAAGAGCGATGCTGGAGGCGCCTGCTCAGCCCTCCTCCAGCAGCCACCACTGGTGGGGGGGTGCTGAGGGCCAGCGTGTGGCAAGAGCCCCACACGCGTGCCCGTGCGGCACACCCACGAGCACACACGCAGTAACACACGTGCCCGTGCAGCACGCCCACGCGCACACATGCAGTAACACGCGTGCCCGTGCAGCACGCCCACGCGCACACACGCAGTAACACACGTGCCCGTGCAGCACACCCACGTGCGCACACGCAGTAACACGCGTGCCCGTGCAGCACGCCCAGGAGCAGCCCCGGGCCCGGCCGCAGCGCTGGTGTCCCCACAGGCTGCCCCTGCCAGGCCCCCGGGTGCCCGCGGCGGGCGAGCGAGCTGGGAGCAGGCTCTGTGTTCACACTCGCTGTCCCTTGTGCTCTGCACACCCCCAGTCCTCTGCAGACGCGCTGCCGGTGCCACCAGGCTGCTCACACCAGGATGCTCTTTGCACATTAACATGCCGTCTGTGCGAGATCGGTATCATCTCACTCCCAGCCTGCCTTCCTGACTGCAGGAAAAGGCCATTTTTTATCAGTTTCTGCTTTAGTGAAGCAAAAGGTCCTTTGGTTCCTACCCACTGCCTCAAAATGCAGAGCGTGTCATTGAACCAAGCTCAGTGGTCAATCAAAACGCCCCTGAAACTTTCTGCCCTTGCCAGGACAGTCTCCATCCTCCAGCTGCAGAAGATGGAGAAGAAGCCTGGCGCTGGCTCGGGGTGGGTTGTGTTGTGCCACAAATGGCTGATAAAGGTTTGTTGTCACAGCAGCCCTGTAAGCAGGAGGGAACAGGAATGGTTTATGGCTCTCGTGCTGTCGGCACCGTTCATTAGTGCATTCTGTGCTGGCAATAAAATTTTACAGGTTGATCATTTAAATGCAGGTTGGAAATAAATGTGATGGTCCAAGTGGAGAAGTACCAGAGAGTGGTCAGTCTGTTTTCCCCCAGTCAACACCCAGTGCCACCGGACCAGCACAGGCCATCGGGCGAGAGTTGGACAGGGAGCTCATCGTGGGGTTATCGACCCCATGGCCATGGGCGGGGGCGCTGGGGGGCGTTCGGCACCGCTCCTCGCTGCTGGTGCGTTCGCTCATCGTGTCCTGAGCCCCCTGGTGCCGCAGGGGGAACGGGGCGCAGGGCTCCCTCTGTGCTCCGGGGTGAGCACGCTCCTGCCTGCTGCTGGTGGGCAGCGAGTCAAAGCCGCGGAGGGAGCGTGGAGGAGGGCGAACCCCGAGGGCCGCTGGGACCCAGGGCGAGGTTTGTCTGGAAGGAGGAGGGAGACGGACAGGTCGGTTGAGGAAATTCCCTGGAGAGCAAACACTGATGCTGGAGCTGAGCTACAAACACTCCTGCCGTAAGAGGTGCAGCTTTGTCAGTTCTCCGGGTTAACGGCTGCTCCTGGGGACGGAACAGGCACGCTGCCTCCTCCTCCGGCCACGTCGCCCACGGCTCGGCAGCATGGACTGTGCAGCGAGCGTGGCTCTGCTGGCACTGATTAATTACTGAATTTTTCAATACCCATTTTTATTTTTATTTAAAATCCCCCCTTGCTAGTGAGCCTGGAGGAGTGACTGCACAGGCAGAGACACCCCGCAGGGCTGTGTCACCCGTGCTGGTGTTTCACGGGGCGCGTGTCACTGTGGCCTCTGCAGGCTGCCCAGTCCATGGCACAACGGACACGAGTCCCCCCTGGGCACTGGGGGCTTCCAGCACTGCATTGCCAGTGGGTTGTACAGTTGTTTGCAAGACCTTCCTCTTTAAAACCACCTCCACAGCAGTTTGCTCCTATGTCAGAGCACACCCACGACCTGTTTGCCATTGTCCACGGGAAATGCAGTATTTGTTGTGCCATTTCCAGTTACTTTATCCATTAGGGGATAGCTAATTAAATGTTCGGCATGTGCAATGTGCAAGTTTTGGTGTAGTGATATGGAAAATGTTAAACGTTAATATAAGGTTAATTTTGACTGATTCAACAGCTTGCTTTTAAGTTTCCCATTGACAGCCAAACTGCAGGGTTTAATGCTAAGCTCCACATTGCAGCTTATGTCCTCTTAATGTGAGCAACAACACAGAGATATTTTGTAGTCCTCCTGGAAGAGGAGAAGCAGAAGCTTGAGTGATGGTTGTTTAATAAGATTATAATTGGCGAGTTAAAGCCTTGTGATCTATTTGAAGCCTGGTTCGGTGCTGGTGCGGCTCGGTGGCAGCGAGCCCCAGGTGCCTGGCCAAGCATCCCTCGCCGACATCTGGAACCAGTTGCAATACATCACTGTCAAAACTGCTTTCTATACGTATCTGCATTTACACATTAGTTACCCACGCAGCACTCATCAAAAAAGCTGAACAATCTTGACACGGTGTCCCTGGTGGAACGGCAAAGGTGAACCGAAGTTGGGAGGCAGTGTCTCGCGTCACTGTCTGCTGAGCTTTTACAACAGCGAGCCTGATTAAAACTGAAAGGAAAAATTTATCGTCGGCTTCTGCTTTGTATCATTTTCACCCACAAAAAGAGTATTTTGTTTCATAGGGAGCATTTTATAACAGGGCCGTAGGTGCGTTCGGTTTCCATCGTCCGTGTTCGGTGCAGAGTGGTGCTTTGCCGGAGCGGCCGCCGCGGCAGGGCTGCTGAACAGGGCTCAGGTCCGTCATTATCCGTGGGTTTTCCTCTGCCTTGCTCAGTCCTTGCTTTGGATTACAGAACCCACCTGGAGTTCATTCAGCTTTGTTGTGCAGGGATGGATGTAAGACAGACCCAGTAAGCCCGGGCAGGATGTTAATATTACGGAATGTGGCCGCGATGGAACGCACGGCGCTGGCGCCTGCCGGGGACGGGGGCTGTGGAGCAGGGAAGCAAATAACGGAGAATTTCCTTGGGAGTTCAGGGATTAGGAGTTAATTAGGAGTTAAAAGTAAAAACGTCGAGAGGAGCTGGGACGAGTGAGGAATGGAGCTCACCAGATGTGTCCTTTAGGACAGAAACAAACGGCTTCGGTGGAGATTTCACTCTTGGTGCAGGGTTCAAAGGGAGGCAATGCAGAGTATTGTATTTATTTTTTCAATTAAAAATGGCTCTGCTGCTCTGTGCACTTGCAGTAAAAGCTCTCGCTGTGTCTGCCAGGGCAGCCTGGCGGGGGCACTGAGCTGCTGAGGAGGCCCAGGGTGAGGGCAGGCTGGGCAGGACCAGGTGGGCTTCGCTGCCCGTGCCGGCGGGTGGCAGCGCCCGGTGCCGCAGGGCTGCCCGCCGCCCAGGGTGGGAGGGAGCCCCAGCCCCCGGCAGGAGCGGCGCTCCGCAGCCCCAGAAGGGATAACCCTCTGGAAGGTACTGCTGGAAAGGGGGCTGCCCCTCTCTGGGGCCGCATGAGCACCGCTGCAGACCTCCAACAGCATGAGCCAGGCATGTGCCCTCCACCACGGGCTCGCGGCGAGCCTCACGGGCAGCGGTGGGTGAAATACCGGGGGACGAGCTCCTCCCGGGGGTGACACCCGGCTTTCCACCGACCATTCATCACGTGCAGCCAGGGCTGGAGGGGAGAACAATTCCAGTGCCCAGCACAGATGGTGGGAGGGCTCCTAATGATGCCGTAAATGTCCCTTCTGAGGAGGTTAGCCCTAACCCACAGCAAATCTGTCCTGTCAGCCCCGGAGTGGTTACCAGCCCTCTCCATCTGTTGGTGGAAACTGGGCAGCGTCTTGGAGGCACCCTGGTGCCTCGTGTGCTGGTGTCGAAGCAGCCCAGGAGAGAACTCTGCTCCCAGAGCAATAAGTGTCCCTGACACCATGCCCGTGTCAGACCACTGTCACTTCACTGCCTCGATGTGAAATTTTCATCTCGGTTGGTGTGCTTCCCTGGGGCTGCTCTGAGTGGGATCCTGGCGGGGGCTGGCAGTGCTGTTTGCTGGTTGTGGGGCTGTGCTCAGCTGTCTCCTGCCAGCTCCGTGTCGGTACCTCTCCGACGCTGACTTGCCAGCACGTTTCCAGCCGTCTGGTCAGTGCTGTGACGCCGGGCTGTGGGCACAGAGGGCACCCTGGGCAGGGCAGTTACGGGGTACGGCACGAGTGAGGCTGCTCCAGCCGGAGAGCATGTCTGGCGGCCGGCTCCCCATCAAGCTGTCACACAACACAGCTCCCTGAGCACCCAGCCAGCAGTGGGACCACGCCATGGGTGCTGGGCGCTCCCTGCACCGCTCCCAGGGCTGTCCTGCCGGGATGGGGAAGTCACAGAAGAGCGGAGCTGTGTGGCGCATGACTGCAGTCCCTCCCTGCAGCTGGCACTCCAGGCAGCCTGCAGAGATACTGTCACAGATGGGGAAGTCTTGGACATAAATAGAAAATTTTCCCAAGTTGGAGATTTTCTTTGAAAGCTTTGGGAACTCCCCTGCTCTTCTTCAACAGCCCCTTGGCTGGCTCCATCCCTGCGCCGACTGGCTCAGCACGGTCCGTGTGGCTGGGTTATTGCTTTCACACTTGATTTCTCTGGCCACCATTTCGTGCGGCGTCAGCTGTGTTGACACACATTGCAACCAGGACAATCAAACCTGCAAAACTGTCCTGGGGTCCTTTTCTGTAGTGTCACACGTGCAGTTTTCCTTTGCTTCTGAATTCCACACCAGCGTCCCTGGCACTCGGAAAACAGCCCTTTAAAATGCGATGGTTTGACTCATCCTCCCCCCCTTGCCGGGCTGCTGCGTCCCTCCGGCGTGCCTCGTGCGAAGAGCTCGGGGATGCCTCCTCGCCCCAGGTAGGTGAGAAGTAAATGGGGCATGGAGTTATTTAGTTTAGTTCTTTTCTCTGGGAAGAGAGGAAAAGGATTCTGGAATATGAGGAGCACAACTCATTTTTCACAGTTGCCTCTGCTGTGGCATTGATGCCACGCTATGCTTCATGACTTGCTGTTTTCATTAGACATGTCCAGGAACTCTGGAAATGGCGATAAAGTGCCTCTCTAACTCGTGTTTACCTCAGTAACTGGAGAAACAAGAAATATTGCAAAGTTTTGGAGATGGAGGCACTTTGTCTTCAGTGACTTCACTTGTTTGGATGTTTGTAACATTTCTGAGGGTCGTTTTTGGCAGCGTTCTTGTAACCTCTACATGGAAAAGGCCAACAAATCCTGTGCAGGATTTCAGTCCCGTTTAGGCTGACGAAGAGAGAAGCCAAAACATTGCATGAGAAGGCGTTTGCCAGGGAGCGCGTGGCAGCGTGCTCTGGGGCTGTGGGTGACATTCAGCGGCCACCCACGGCCCCTCGTGTGCAAAGCGGGGGGTAAGGACGATCTTTGCTGTTGTGTGCTTGTATCTGGGACAGAACCAGATCTGCTGATCACAGCTTTTGTTGGTGCTGATAATCTCAGGGTGCTGACAAAAATGGCATTATCTGTGCTTCACAGACCAGCAGAATACGATAAAATCAAAGTTAAGCTTAAAGAAAACAAAAATAACTGGAGTACTTAGATTGGCTTTTTCTTGAGCTCCGCGTCCCCGCTCTCGCCGGTGACACGAGCAAAAGCAAACAAAATTGGCGCCCAATGAGCCTAAACTGAAATTTCAAACAATAGCAACACCAAACCAATTAGAGTTCCTCCCGGTTTATGTTAAGTGTAAGCACTGACTTCGCAGAACCGGTACGAAACGTGAGTGATGCATGAAATGGAAATTTCCTGCCTAGTGTGTAGAATAAATAGAGGCAGAGCTGTGATGTCTGCTGCGACGTGCAGCTCATGCAGCCGGGGGAGCCAAGCCCAGGCTTCTGCCAGCAGAAACCAGCCCTCTGTGTGGAGTTCTGGTTTGTTCCTTATCTCCACTGGTACCTTTGGAGCAGCTCAGTGATTCGGCTGATGCATCATCATGCAGATTCACCACAGAAGATGGTCAGGGGTGGTGACTTTGGGATGGTGCCTTTACAGACACTGTGCAGTGTGACGGCGCCGGTGCTGACGTGTCCTTAGACACCAGCCTGCTCCATCTTTCTGGTTTATTTGGGAATCCTGGATGGAATCTGTTTCTTGGCTACAGTTAATCCATGCTAACTCAGTAGTACCACAAATAGGGTTAAAAAAATCAATCCAAACCATATGGATCTCCTGGATCAGATGGAGAGGTGACCTGGGCCGTGCTCTGTCTGGTGCTGATGAGCAGCAGATGCTTAAGGGAGCAGTGAGTAGGTCACACACGGAGCGAAGACCTTTCTGGTACCGTGTCCCAGCACCCAGCATCCATGTGCGGGGGTTCCTGCAGCATCACGCGGTGCTGGCCAGCCCCTGATGGACCTTTCTGTGGTCCTCCCACCCTGTGCACCCCGTGGTGCCTCCCCTGTGGCCTTCTGCCCCTCTCTGTGTGACAGCCAGCGAGAAAGTTTCGGTGGTGATCACAACCTGAGCACCTCTGGCTCTGCCAGCGAGCTGCGGGCGGCGCCAAGCGCGCCCCACGGAGGCGGATGCTCGCCCATCCCCGGCCCCTGCATCACGCCCTGGGCGAGCGCTGTCCCCCGCCTGCGCCGGTGCCCTTTGAGCACGAACCCACCACCACGCTCAGCTTCAGCACTAAGTTTTATTATGAATTAAGAGTAAAACTCCTTCTCTGCCACAGAAAAAAACTACCTCCATTTTTCAGAGTGCCTCTGTTTATATAGTTTATGGGAGAAGAGGGCTCTTAATATTTCAGTGTCATGACCATAAAATGAAAAGGTTACTGCTTGCTACAAAGGCTTGCTTGGATCCAGCACCAATTAATTTCCAATCTGAAATATATGTCTCCTGGCTGTCTCACAACAGCCGTGAGCGGGAGGTTCCTCCTTAACACATTTGAGCCACAAACCCGGTTAAAGGATTAGCCAGCTTTTTCCATGCTGTTTTGTTCGCCCCCGTTGGGGATTCCCATTATCCTTGATAGACTGTTAGCCCTGACAGTGGGATATGATAGTTCCAGTTTTTCCTCCTCCCTGCGCTGTGTCCCCGCGTAAGGCTGCTCGGACCTCGGCTTTAATTTCCATTATAGGTGCGAGGGCAGCATATGTTAAAGGCAGGCAGTACTGTGCAGAGCTGCTCCTGCAGAATTAGCTGCAGAGCGGTTTTAATTTATCTGCGCGCGGTAGCGGCTGTGCCGGGCAGAGCGCGCCGCTGCTGCCAACCTGCGGTCCTTGCTCCCGGGTGTAACGTGGCCCTTCCCCACTTACAAGGGGGGGAATAAGGACTGAAGTTGTACCAGTCCATTGCAAGCACATGCCGACTTTCTGGAGGGTGGATGAGCTTCTCTTTATCTTTATTTATTAATAAAAGACGGAATGCCTTGGGAAACAAAAGGTTTTAATGGCTGGTGCTTGGTATCCTTGACAACACTCCCCAAAGAATATTACATTAGGGCACCAGAGAACTTTTAAAAATAAGTAATGGAATTCCGTCTCTGTTATGCTTTTAGTAGTCATTTCGGCCATGGTGCAGCGAGGTCATAAGCTGAGCTCAGTGAAGGGAGCCAGAACACGAAATGATGCTGAGAGAACGTCTGGGAGATGAGAGGTACAGAATTACAAGCGAAAGTGCAGGCCTGCTGAGGCAATTACAGCTTAATGGGGTCATTTGGAAGGCAATTGCCAGGGGTTAATGTAGTATGGAGAGATGAGGTGAGATTGAAGTGAAATTTGGGGCTGGAAATGTGTTAAGATGAAAGATCAGAGTGCAGTGGATTCTGCAGTGCAGAAGGTTTATATCATGCAAAAAATTTGAAAAAAAAAATGTAAAAGTAGTAGCCAGATGTTTCAAAATAAATAAATAAAACCTTAAGCAAACGCTTTAAAGAAGTGAAATAGCTGCATCACAATACCCTGTGCTTGGCAAGGGCTGCAGCATGCAAGCACCCGGGACTGAATGTGGCATCAAAGGGCTGGATTTGGAGCAAAAGTTGTGTGGTGTTTGCTCGCACATATGCAGACACAATGTGCTTGGGCTGTTCCCTTCCTGGCACAATATTCTGCCCTATGAAAATGCTGCTGCTCCCTCAGCTGTTGTGCCTGTTTTTGAAAAATCCATTGTTTTGAAACAGAAAGCGAGAAGCAGTCCCCTGTACACATATTTTGATATATTTGCAATGGATTCATCACATTATCTTTTCAGGCATTAAAATAATACTCATAAGATGTCAAAATATTGCACGAACGTAAGCTAGCATTCTTTGAGAGTGGGTATTTTGGTTCTGAGCAGTATGCTTAAATATTACAGGTGTTTAAATTAAAAATGTCAAACCATGAAGGCATAATGGAAGTAATCATTTTTACACAGTTTCAGGCGCGCGGGGCTGGAGGAAGCCTTGCATTCCAGGCTGTTGTGAATGAGCGGAGTTCATAAGCATTCAGAGGACAAAAGAGATCATTATGCTTTGTTACCTCAGCCAGTTCATTACCTTAATTGCTGAGCGTAATCCAGTCTTGGAAGAAAACTCTAGGGCTTTAAGGAGATCAGCACTGGCACCCTGTGACACAGAAAATGGAAGCCCTTTCCTGCGCCGCGGCCACTCCAGGCACGCTAAACCTTGATCAAAGGCTGAACTTCTCGCGGGGTCGGCCATGTGAAAATCCCCCGGAGCGGCACCGGGCGCTGAACCGTGATGGAGCGCTGGGGGCTCAGCACCGCTCCGCCCGCCGTGACCATCCCGGCTCGCTGCCCGGCCAGAGCGCGTCACCAGCCCTCGCGCGGGGGAAGTCTGACACCGCTCTGCCGAGCGGGGAGAACGCGTGTCCCTTCGCAGCCGCGCTCTGCGTACTGCGAGAAGGAGCGAGCTCCTCGCGCACGACGCCGGGAGCCGGGAGCCGGAGCACGGCGCTCTCCGGCAGGCTGGAGGCCGCTGTGCCAGCGATGGCTTGTTAAATTCTCCTTAGCTGCATGCGAGGAGAGGCGTTTGCAGGCAGGCATTTGACTCCAGAGCCGCGTCGCGGCTGCAGAACCATTCCCAGGACCTTGCTGGGGAGCTCAGATTTATTGTAAATACATCAGGGGAAAGTTTTTTCCCCCTGCGTTTCCTTGGCGTGTGTGTGCTTTGTATCTTGCTGTCTGACCTGACGGTGCAGGCTTCTCTCCCCTGTAACAGTTGCATATATTAAGGCTTTTAAGAAATATAGTAAAACAAAAAATATGACCTTTAAAAGCATGGTTGAGTTGCATTCATTTTATAACCATCAAAGCAACTCTTTACTGTTGTAAGGTAGAAAAATCAATGATGCAATCTTTTTCCTTTTGCCTCGTGCAATCCGTAATTGAAATGGAAAATCAAATGAACGGCTAACAGATAATTGTTTTATCAATATTCCCTGCCTGCCCTACAAGGGTCAGCCTAGAATGATCATGAGCCATGGATATGATGAGGACAAAATGTGAAATTGAACAGCAAGGAGGCAATAAATCAACCTTGACAAGAAAGAGTGACCAGCATGTAGCTCTTGTAGGCAGCTTTTGGGACACTTTTTGTCTCAGGTGTCTGCATTGATTTAAAAATGTGAGAATATAATATTTGAAGCTCTACTAGCAGGTAAACAACTGCAGACTATTTCTAGGTTAAGGCATCATCAAAGCAAACATGCTGCAGCTGAAAATATGAGGATATTGGGGCACAGTGGGAAAAATCCCACAGCGAAATAACGAGGAATAATGGAATGTTCTGGGGCTGGTGCAAGCAGGGAATTCTCATGTCCTCCTATGTGGTGACAGGAAACTAAAAAAAAAGGTAAATATATAAAAATACATTTCGCAAGCTGCTCTTTTGCCGCTCCATTGGGCATGAAAAATGCTTTGAATTGTATTTCTGGTACTTTGGGCGCTCCCTGATCCCGGTGCCGGAGCAGCCGGGTCTCCTGCCGGGAGGTGTCTGACGAGGGCTTTGGGCTCCGCGCCCCGGCCGGGGCGATGGGCAGTGACTCCAGTGCCAGCCCCACCGTTTGTGGCCGGGTGCCAGCGGGTGCCCGGGGAGGGGACGCCGGACCAGCGCCAGCCCCTCCGGCACACGGGTGCGGCTGTGTGGGGCAGATGGGAACAGGTCACGCTCCTGCACAGCCCCTCCGCGTTTCATCTTTGCATTTTTTCCACTTGAGCTTGGACAGGTTCTTGCTTTAATTTTGAGAAGCGCTTATTTAAGAAAAACAAACTCCAAGTGCATTTTGTCACTGTGACACCGAGAGGTGGCTCTGATGAACACAGCCAGGGCTGGTGCCCCTGCAGGGGGATCCGGGCTGGGGCTGCTGACAGCCCACAGCTGAGAAAGGGTTTGTGTTTGTGGCCACAACCGAACCGTGGGGCAGGTCCTCACCTGGTGCACATTGCTAATGGCTTGGGTGGGGCCACAGGCACTCACCCCCCCTGAGGGACCATCCCAGTCCTTTATGTGCTCTGATGCTGCATCGTGTGAGTTTTTCTGCTGGCCCCATCCCATACACTGCTCCTGTGGCAGTGGGAAACGGGGCAAAGAGACTCACGAAATGTGGCAGGGCTCAGGTCAGAAAGCCTGGAAGGGCCTCGGGAAGAGGTGCTCAGGGTCCCTCCTGCAGCAGGGGCGAGTGTGTGCCAGGATCCACTGGGCCAGTTGGATGGAACACCCTGGGCTCGGCCGCTCCAGGAGCCCCCGCAGCAGAGGAGGGGCACCACAGCCACCCACAGCATCTGGGGAGCCAGGTGAGGCATCAGGGGCGCTTCTGGGCACACAAGCGAGTCGAGATCATAGGTGGCACGAGCAGAACTGTGAGAGAAATGGCTTTTTGCTGCAGAGAGAAATCCTGCCTGTAATGGCTGGGAGCAGCCCTGGCCCTGGCACTGCCGGGGAGGGCGGGTGGCCTGGGGGGGCTGGAGCAGGGTGGGTGCTGGGGCTGACCTGGGGGGCAGGGGGGTGACATCTGCAGGAGCCTCCCTGCTCTCTTCCCACTGGGTTCTTGCTTCAGCTGCAGGAGAGAAATGTTGGGGTGCCACAGAGCAGCAGCTGGTCTGGGGGTCCCGTGGCCACCGTGCTCCAGTGCCCTGCACTGGGCACCATTTGTGGGAGGGCACCTGTCTGTCCCATCCCATCCCTCCTCCGGGAGCTGAGGTTTAGCAGGGGACTGCGCTGGGCGTTTGAAGGACACCAGCCTGGGAAACCATCCTGGGAGCTTTATTTTTAACCGTGGCTCTGGCTGTCCCGTGGGGTCCCTGGGGAGGAGGGGGTCTGGTCTGTGCGTGGGCTTAGGAACAGCAGTATGGGGAACCCAGGGAAATAGGTTGCCAGTGTGGAGAATATTTTTTATTTTAAGCACAGTATTTTGAACACTCCATGTCCTCCTTCCCCAGGGGCGAGGCTGAGCGGCTTAAAAACTATTTTTTACAATTGGTTTTTCAAATTCATTTCTCATCAGGCCTTTTCCCACAGTAGGGGTGGGTGTGATGCTGGCAGCACCATGGCCCCCACCCTGGGGGGTCCTTGCAGCTGGTGGGGTTCAGGGGAGCCCTGCAGGAGTCGTGTCCCCCCATGGAGGTGGAGCGGTCTCCAGCAAACTGCTGGGACATGAGGGCACGGCTCCTTGTCCTGCGTGGGTGGGGTCTGGGGGTGCTGGCACCCTAAGGGGCATGGGCAGGCTGAGAGCAGTCCCCTGCTCCCCCACCCAGCCACCTCAGGGGGACGGGGGGTCCCCTCCCACTCGCACCTCTGATGTAATGGAGTGTCGACTGCTACCATCGCCGTCCTCCACGTCCTTGAAACCAACACGGTTTAACCAGGAGTCTCTCCAATTTATCAGCAGTTAAAAATAGAGGGGAAGGATACGAAGGACAGTCCCTGCTCCCCGGGAGCCGGGGGGACGTGTGCGGGAAGGTAACCGCGGCGGCGGGGAGGACACCAGACGTGTCCCTGTCCTGCGTGGCATTTTGCCCTGTCTTTGGACGTGCCTCTGGAGGGCTGGAGATTAAACCAGCAGTGTGAGGGCACGTGTGGACAAACACAAAGGATCTGACTAGATCATTGTAGGCAGTAACTGCTTCCATGGCTGTATGTACCAGCCCTACGGTATCTATAGGCCTTCTGATAAACACAGCACAAATCCAGGTGTGCAGGGAGGCACCAGTATAACCCAGTGTGTCTTTAACGTGCAGCCCAGAGATGCCCTAAATACGTATTTACACCACGGTGCCTACTGACTCCAAAGAAGCTGTTCAGGCTGCCAGGCTGTTAATCCACATTTTAATGCTGCTGGTTTGTTGGATGGATATGTTGTGTAAAAATGATTCCCGCTGCAGTATCTGCTGCTGGGAGGCTCTGCACGCTGGGGTGCGCCCGAGCTCGGCCGTGGTGGAATGCATGCCCCGGTCTGTTGGCACATCTCTGCCCCAGCCGCACACAACGGTGGCAGCGGGGTGCAGGAGGGTGCAGAAAGCCCAGGCTGGCTGTGAGCGTTTTCAGCCCCAAAACGCATCCCTGGGGTCCGTGTGTGGGGCTGGACCCCATCCCAGGCACTCGGTGCTCCTTCCCACGCCCATCAGTTGGCCGACGCGTTGCAGCCGCGCGGTTGGGGTTGGGTTGGGTTGGAGTTGCGGCTGTGTTGTAGCAGTCCCCGGGGTTTGCCTGGGAGGGTGGTGGGATGCTCGAGGCTGGGTTGGGGCTGGAATCGTCACTCGCTTGCCAGCAGTGGCCAGTGCCCGTTCCTACTGGCAGTGCTTGGAGCAGCGGGGCTGCCCATGGTGGTGGGCGAACAGCATCCCTGGCATCGTGCACCGGGAGGTGCCAGGTCCAGGCACTGTGGGTGCTAGGGCACGGTGCTGGCACAGCAGGGGCTGGGCAGCGACCGACCACGTTCGTGTTTTGGTTTTGGAGGGAGCAGCATTGCCACACATTTATTTTTACTGACACTGATATCATAATTTAGTTTCCTTCATGAATTAGATTTGGGGAATTTGAAACTTAACTCTGGTGGTGCTTCTCTCCCAATTTATTACATATGCTTAAATAAACATGTTGAATTAACTTTATAAGGCTTGTAAAAACTACAGATAAAACCGCTCCAGAAAATCAACATTCTAAATCATGCTAAGTCTCTTCCCATTTTGTTCATCCTCTAGCAGGGCATTGACAAAAATATGAAATTGATTTGGTTGAAGGGTGTTAAAGAGCCGACAGCCAAATGTCACAAACAATGAATGGCTGCAGTGTTGAGAAAATCAATAGGGAGGTTAAAGCTGGTCTTGTGAAAGACTTGGCAGACTGCTCTGTTCCAGGAAGATATCTGTCTTCTGGCCTTGGTTGCATGATCAAAAGGAAAACTTGATAGGTTTAATGAAGGGAGATACTGTAAAACTGACAACAGAAATATAGACACTGTGGTAAACTGCAGTGCACATCAGTGAGGGGAGCTATTAGATACATTTTTCAGTCTGAAAAAATATTTATAGGTAAAGATGTCAAAAAAATATTAGTGCATTCCTCCACTTTTCCACATTGGCTCCCCAATCAGCGCTCGCGTTCGCACGGCGTAAACAAAGGTTGGGGCTCTGCCTTTCATTGTACAACATGATGGCAAACGTATAGGGCAAAATAATTAGCATGATAATTAGTGAATCGTAATGTTTTCAAATAATTGCATGATGAGATTGCAGAGCCAGAGTGAGATTGGAATCTCTTCTTTATCTGGCGATGGTATTTCAGCAAATCATAGAAGACTGGGGAAGAGGGAACTGCTGTTTCATCAATTAAAAGCGAGGCAGTGTGACGGCACACGCTCCTCCAGTCCACCCCGACGGGCTTCACACGGGCGCCGTGTCTCATGCTGGGTTTGATAAATACACAGTTGGGCTTAAAATCAGTTTTGTGAATATTAGATCCGCAAATATAAATGAGGATGCCAGCCATTAAAAAAGGTTAATAATGTTAGATTAATTTTGTTTTTGAAATCAGCTTGTAAACAAAATTTGCACTGATTTACACCTGACCTCTTAGTGCTGCTCCTATAGAACGTATCGTGTCATCAGAGAAAAAAATGGTTTCAGATGTGAGTTATTGCTTCCCCCATATTTGTTTTCCAAACACAGCATTGCGCCTATGACTAAACTGTATAATAATATTTGAAATAATGTGGCACCTTTGCAGGGTTTATTTTTCCCCAGCACTGTGTTAAGCATATATGTTCACTTCACACGTCTGCCTGTGTTCCCCGTCATCTGTCAGTTCTGGGGATCCTAGCTTCCTCTTTTTTTTTTTTTTCCTCTTTTTTTTCTTTTTTTTTTTTCCTAGAAAAATGAACTCATTAGTTTAAAACTCCCAAATGCCACATTCAGCTCAAACAGCGAAGATGATAACCTGTAAAAAAAGAGAGGAGAAAAGAGAGAAGTAGTCTGGCAGGTTTTCTGCAAGTGGACGCTGTAATAAAAATGCCCCCCACTTTGTTGGGATGGCGTTTGTAGGGCTGCTGCCATATGTTACTTTCCTTTTTAGCTGGGATTATGCCATCATTATTGCTGATAAAAGCTGTTTACTGCCTTGGCAAAGGAGTGATGCTTGGCGCAGTTTGGAAGCCGCCATTCAGTTTACAGAAAAGTGCATTTAGTGCCAGATGCTCGGATCCAGGGGCTTTGTTATCTTTTCCCATTATTGGGATCATCCATTGTCTGGTTTTTTTTCTCCTTTTAAGTTAGCACTGGCTTTGTTGTTTGTATTTTACATTCACTTTGGTTCAGGCAGGTGACGTGGCAGGGTGTAGCAGCGCCGGGCAGGGGCAGTCTCCTGCGGGTGCAGCCGAGGGAGGTGCAGGTTTTGGTGCCCAGTGGTGGGTGCCCAGCCCTGCGGGGGTGCTGAGCCGGGGACGTGGTGAGGAGCTTTGCTGCACGGTGTTCCTCGAAACCTCAGCACCCAGGGCCTGGCACAGTCGCTGGGTGGCTGCAGCGAGGGAAGAACTGCAGAAAAGGTGTAAATGAAGGAGAAGTCATAGCTGAGTCTGAAGGTGGCCATAATTCGGATGTGAATGCTCCTAGTGCAGACTCACAGAGCTGTGGGGCGGGCGGCAGCTCCGGTTGTGCCAGGCTTTCCATGACAAACCATTATCCCCTGCGCAGAGCACAGGGCATCTCTGGTCTGGCCCTTGCTGACAGCTGAGAGGCGCAGAGAGCCGGCGGTGCCCGCTCTGCGGTGACGGCTGGGGCACAGCAGGGTGCGGTGGCCCCACGAGCTGCCCAACACCAGCCCAGGTGCCCCCGGCTCCTTTCCCCAGCCCTGGCGATCTCGCCGTGCCCCCGGTGCTCCCTCACAGTGCCCCAGCACGTCGGGCAGCGCAGGGCACGCGTTGGCAGCCCCTGGGGTGTCGGTGGCGTCGCCGAGAGCCCGGCACACGGCATGTGACCCTCGGCACAGCCAGCCAGGGCTGCCCCTTCCCAGCCATGTCCCTTGCCACGTCCCTTTTGGTTTTGATGCGCCACCTTCTCAGTTCCACCCCGTGATTTAGGTGGGATGCACTGGGACATCTTGTCCTGGCTAGAGATGTGGGCTTGCTGTGCCCCCACAGCCCTTCTCGTGCGTTCAGGGGCTGCCCAGGCACCCGGGCACAGGTCTGGGGGCTCCAGTGAGCCCCCCCCGCCGTGCCAGCCACCCCCTGCTGCCCTGTGGCCCTGGCACCCGCCCTGGGCGAGCCAGCAAAGGCGTGGAGGTCCCTGGAGCTCCTGCTCACCTCCATTCTTCTTTGGGAAGAGGCTCTGACCTTATTTCTCCTGCTAAGAGAGATGCATCTGGAACCAAATGAGGGCAGTAAAGCATAATAGAAGGCTTTACAAATGAAAGTTTTGTTTTGGCTGGTGCAGTACCTCGTTTCCCCCTCGTGTGCCCTGGGAAATCAGGCTGATCAATAGTTCCCATTCCAGCACAACTGCAGCCAGCCCTGCAACTGTATAAAATTTACAACATTGTCTGCTGTAAATTTTAATTGGAAAAGCCTCACAGCTTTGCCCTCTGTCTCTGCGCCTTTAAATGTATTTGGTTTTTAAAAAAATCAAACAAATTTACAGCGTACGATATCATGTCATACACTTCTTATTGACAGTGCAATGTAAATAGTGCAAAGGCACACTCCTGCTGGAAGAGAAGATGGCAGTGAAGGTACCTGGGAAGAGCCGGGAGTGCTGGGGAGGGGGCGTTTGGAGTGAACCAGGCCCCCGTGCCAGGCTGGAGCCTCGCAGCCCTGCGCTGCCAGCAGGAGCAGCCCCGTCCTTGCAGGGTGCAGTGGGCACCGCAGTGGGCACAGGCACTGCAGTGGGCACCGCCAGCGGCCGCAGCGCTGCACGCGCAGGAGAAAATGTCGCTTTCAGCACAGCTTTATTTCTGTCACAGGTCAGGCTTAAAATGCTGTGTGATACAGTTATTGACTCTAATCTGGGCATAAACACAAGTCCTCGAGCACCAGCCCAATTAATAATTTGCATAATTAACATGCATATTAAATAGGGACTGGCCCTGCATCTGTATTTGCAGTGATAGGGGTAATGAGGGCTAGCGGAGCGGCGCCTCGGGCTGGCGTGAGCAGACGTGTGGCAGTAGTAATTTTTGCCTGGATTGACAACTGCTAGACAAGCAGTCCCAGCATAAAACTAAACCCCGTTTGGCAGAATTAATCGTTGACAAACTGCTCTTAAAGCTGGAACATTGTTTCTGTCAGTTGTTCGGTTTGATGTCACTGTTAGACATAATAAATCAATAGTGTCAGAATTTGGTAATGTTTATAGCTAGCAAGGTTTATTATTTCATACGACTGTCATGTACAAATAGTGGTTATCATGGCTGCCTCTAAATTATCAAAGGCAGAATATTGCCTGGAATATATTTCTTAAACTCCTTCTGCAATTAATCCTGTTGGTCGTTGGCAGCGATGGGGCCCACTTGTGTTTTGGGAGGGATGGTTTTGTCCCCTGTGCATTGTTCAAGGAGCAGTTCAGCAGCCATACATGGCAGGATTTATTCTCAGTCTCACGGGCTCGTGGCTCTGGGAACCTCCTCTTTCCTGCCGGAGCTGCAGGTTTTGGGGTTCGGGTGAGTTCCCCCGGGCAGTTCCATGATGTCGGCATGGGGTGGGCAGAGGTTTCCTGGTCCAGGTGGGGTTATAATCACATCCCCACGCGAGGGGTCCAGCCCTGGGATGGGGGTTCATTCCCCACCAGGGAGGGGACACCGGTAGAGGTGAGGACAGGCTCCCGTGTCCCCTGGCTGTGCGGGAGGAGACGTGCTGCGACGCGTGGCTGTGTCTGTGTGGGTGGCTCTGGGGCGTGTGCTGATGGAGTGAGAGCACCCTGCACACTTGGTGGTGCCAGAGCAGCCACAGTCCCCTCCTGCACGTCATCCCATGCCAGGGTCCCTCTGCCATGACCGTGTGCCGTGCACCGCAGCTCCTCCGTGTGCCAGGGGTGGTTCTGTGCCCGCCTTCCCCTGCTCTCGTGGCACCGTTTCACCCCAAGCACCAGGGTCTGACCGTCACACCTCTCTGCTCAGCCCCTGTCCCCTGGGACCTGCCCCCAAAGGGGGGAGCCAGTGGGATGGGACAGTCCCTGGGCTAGTCTAAAACTGTCCCCTCACCAAGGCAGCGTGTATAAATTACAACAATAAATTACTGCAGCCCCAGGGTAAAAGAAGCATCAAGTTATGACTTTTACATGAGTATTTAGTCAGCCATTCAATAAAAAATAGGTCTTCCAGTTGCACAGTACCATTTATCAGCTACATATTTATTATTTATCATAGCTACACATGATGCAAATGTGAATTACCTAAGCTGCTCCTCCAAGGAGCACTTGCTTTTATAGAAATGTAAACATATATTACACAGTTTGCAAAATCAGACACCCAGCTTTGAAAGGAAAGAGAAATTAGGGATGCAGATTTTATTTTTGCTTTCATTTCTGTGTGATAAATTATCTGTGCTGGAGTTTCCTTCTAAAGGTCATTTCTAGGATTAACTTTTCGCTGACTCCCTGCCAGCTCTGAAGCGGGGTGTGCGGGATGCCCTGTGCCACCCGTGCCGGGGTGGCAGTGGCGGGGTCAGGGCTCTCGGCTGTCCCAGGTGTGTCTGTGTGTCTGGGCCCGTGGGGCTGGCAGGGGCAGCCGAGGCTGGGGCAGTGGCCGAAGGAGGGCAGGGGGCTCTGCTGAGCCCACCCCCAGGATCAGTCCTCTCCCCAGGTGACAGTCGTTCATAGGCAGGGAATACCTGCAGTCATTAAAATTCCTCCCACATTTGTTCGAGCTCTGGTAGGCTATAAAGTGATTTCAGCTCTAAAAGAGGGATTTGAAGATTTCTTCCCTGCTCCGTGTTTCTGGAGTTTCTGGGGTCCTACTGGGAATTTCAGGCCTGGAAGGGTTTCACTTACATGAATTGCCTTTCAGTTTCAGCCTTCACATCCGGAGCTGCGCTGGCACAGCAGAGCGCCTGGAGCAGCGTGCGAGCTGCCCGCGGGCACGGCGCTGCGTGGCCTCGTGTTGGCGTGGGGCGATGGTCACCCGGCCCACGGCTCATCTGCCTCTCTGGGGACAGTCCCTCTCTGCACAGCAGCCCCCATGTCACAGCCTGCAAGGACAGCACAGTCTGTGGGTGCCCCGTGGGTCAGTGTCACCCCTCACCACGGGAGCGACCCCCGGGGCTGGGCACTGCGCTCGCCGGGCGTGGGTTTGTAAGCGGGGCAGTGCGAGGCTTTGCTTGGGTGCAGCAAGGGGTATCAAATCTCTCGGAAAAGTGTGAATGGCAGGAGTGAACGCCCACAGGGCTGTGGCTGCTGGAAGCTGAAGTGTTCCAAGTCCAAGCCCCGGCTGTGGGGCACGGTGGGGTCTGTGCCCAGCCCGGGGTCTCTTTCCCAGCGCTCAGGGGTGGTGTCTGAGGGCGAGCTGCCACGGGGGCCCAGGGCACTGTGTGCTCCGGCTCGCCGCAGCCCCAGCACGCAGCCAGGGCCACGTGCGCCGAGGTACGGCTGTGTGCCCGCGTGCCCGGGCTGCTCCGGGGGTGAGCACCGTCCCCCCAGCCTGGCAGCGGTGCCAGCGGAGCGGGGAGGGCTGCAGGTGTCACACGTGGCTCTGTGCGTGCAGGTCCTTGCCACGGGAGGAAAGGTCCCTGTGTGCTGTGGTGACATTGCTCAGGGACTTGGTGGCCTGGGAGCACTGGAGCTCCCATGGCTGCCGGTGGCACACGGCAGCAGCACAGCACCGATGTGCTCCGGCCGGGGCGCGGGTTGGCGCTCCCCGCGCTGCGGAAGGAGCCGGAGCTGCGTGGCCGGCTGGGTGTTCTGGGGGAGGTCATTAGTTAACGCATCCGAGGGATGCACGGGAGAATAACAGCACATCAGTTAGGATGCTAATTCGCTCGGCTGGCAGTGAGCTGCGAAATGACAGCTTGGAGGGGTGCGGGGGAGGGTCTGAAAATGGCAGCAGATTGGTATTTTGAAAGGGGAGGGAAGTTTTATAATGATGAATAAGAAAGATGACATTTGGTGCTCACATTTCCCGGCGCTGCTGTCCGCAGGAGGGTCAGTGTGCGTAACCTCCCGTGATGAGGCCCGGGGCTGCCCAGCAGCTGACTGGGTGTACACCCTTCAGAGGCAACAAAAAGAAAGGCCCAGATAATTAGGCCAAGTTGAACTGCAGGAGGTAGCCAGCTTCTCTGCTGCCTTTTGTATATTCATGACCCAGCTTGATTGATGGAAGGACAGTGTTTGGTGACACTGTCATTTGCGAGTTGAAAGGTAGACTACAGGCTGGAGCTATGCTCAGATGTGCCTTAAAGGGTCCTACAATAAGCTCATTTGGATGCTGATGATGTTCGCATCTGCATTTCTTTGTTTCTAACTGTTTCAGGAGGACATCTGTTAATTTGTATAGATTAGCTTGGATGCTTTCATTTAAAAACATCAAATTATGTAGCAGGACTGTTTATTATAAAAGTTTCCAGGAAAGTTTAAACTGATTTGGAAACCACGCAGAGCACAGTATTTAAAAGCAGGGTTAAAAAAATAATAGCAATACTTAATATACACATTGAGCCTCCCATGCCCTGGAATTAAGACTTGTATTTCTGCTGCAACGTTATCAAGAAGCGTTAGCAAAAGCATCTGTTGAATTATAAATTTCAGGATAAATGAGGCTTGCCAAATTTCATATCTGCTCAGGAGAGGAGAGCCTCCTTCGCCGGACGGCGAAAGCCTTTACGTATGAAGCAGGAGGAGTGAGATGTAATTAATTCAAGAGGGAAAATGCTTTTACTGTGTAATATTTAGTCACATATTTCAAGAATAATAGCGCTTCTGTCGGAGAAGTTACATTTTTTACAGGTATTGCTTTCAGAAAGGTAGTGGGTATGAGTTGGGAGGAGGTTTCACATCCCGGGGCTGGCTGCCCTCGGTGTAGCAGCTGTTGGCTGGCACCCCAGAAGTGTCCTCCCCCTCCTCTGTGCACGCCAGGACGGGGCACCCCGAGCGGGTCCCTTCCCCCGGGATGGCAGCGGGGATGGCTCCAGGTCACCCCAGCTTCAGTCCGGTGCTCGCTTTTCTGCAGTGCCCTTTCCTCACGCGCCCCTTCCCCGGGACTTGCTGTGGCCATAAAACCTGGTCTCATTCCAGGTGCTTTCAGCAACATTACCTCACGGCCGAGCAGGCTCTGCTCTTGCCCTTCTGCTCAGTGCCGGGCGTCTGCTCCCGAGGAAGCCTTTGTCATCGCGGGCACTCGCCTGCCCGCTCCTCCTCGTGCCCTGAGCTGTGGAGCATGGCCGTGCCACCAACAGCACCGGCCCAGCACTGGTCTGCCAAGGCACCTTCCTCAACTGTGCCTGGAAATTTATGCTTCTGACTCCCATCTTTGTATTTACTCCAATTAGCACATAAACCCTAATTACCCAGATTGAGGGAGCTGGGAGTCCATAAATGGAGAGTGGCATGGCAGAGCTTGGCAGCTGCCTGAGCACCAAGGTGGCCAGAGATGGGGAAATACCGATTTAGGGGACACCAGCAGGAGGAGACATGTGGGACCAGGGCCACAGGCAGCCCCAGGCACTGGGGACAGCCCAAGACCCACTTGTGCCATTGAGAGGTCCAGGCACGGGCTGGGGGAAGAGTTTGGGGCCAGCCCTCACCTCACCCGAGCCCTGCATGCGGCCACGTGCCAAATGCCTGTCACCCCCATCCTGAAGGGCACCCGCAGGGGCGGAGGGCACCTTCCCTGCTCCGTGTCCTGCCGCGCTGTGTCCTGGCACGCTCCGGAATCCTGGCAGCCATCCCAGCGCCGCCGGCGTGTCCTCCTGTCAGATCCACCGGGTGGAGATCAGCGCGGGGTTTCTAGGGCAGCCGGCGTGGTGACAGCACCCAGGAGCTGAGCTCCGGGGACAGGGCAGCCCCGAGCAGAGATGTGCCATGCCCGCGGGTGGCACCCGGCACCCACCGCAGCCCAGCAGGACGCGCGGGGCTGGGTGCAGGGAGCGGGGCGCAGCCTGCGTGCGGTGGCTGGGGCGCGCAGCGTGCTGGTGCAGGGTGTGATGATCGCAGCATATGCTGGCTATTAGTATGCCTTTTATTTAATTTTTTTTTGTAATACAGTTTACATTGCTGGTGGCGGTGCAGGCTTAATTGCTACCTTGCCTGAATGCAGCTGAGTTTCGTAGTTACTCAAGCAGGAGGTTTTTAAAACTGTGAAATAGTTTCCCTTCCTGCATGCCCCCAGATCAGGTAGAAAATGGGGAAAGAACTGCTAAATGATGTATTTAGAAAAAGCTGTTCTACAAGAGTATTTGAAACATTACAGATCTGCCAGAAGGTCCATTAACATAAATGTTTAACTCACACACACACAAACTTATGTACCGAAATGAAAATGTTTCATGCATTAATTTGCTGCAGAAGGTACTAACATAACAATTAGAACAACATTCTGCCTGCTTATACTTAAATTTCCTGGGGCGGTGTTTGGTGGTAATGCAGAGCGTTGGTACAGGATCTCCCCACTCTGTGCAGCACAGCACTGCAGCTCGGTCTGATAAATCAGATTCTTACAGTTTTAAACCTGGCATCAAAGGCACTGGGAGAGACTGACAGTGACGCTGAGTTTCAGGGAAGGGGGTGCTGGCTGTGGTGCCCTCTCTGGTACCTGCACACAGATGAGCCAGCGTGTGCCCACGCTCCCAAAGTCCCCTGCCGTGTGGGTACACTAACAAAGAAACCTGCCTCTTCCTGCAGCTTGCTTTGCAAGTGGATGGCAAAGACAGTTACGATAAAGCAGAGGAGCCGTCGAGCCAGCTAGTGTAATTCTGGGCTCATTTCATGGCCGCTCCCAGTGTGGTTCTGTCACAGCCCTCATTTCTGCGGGGTGGGTGGGTGGTTTTTCCCGGCCCTGTGTGCCAGGAGTGCCTGCCCTCCTGGTGGATGTTTGAGTGCTCTCAGCGTGCAGACGCCGGCTTGGCTAGCTGGGGATGTGGAACCCCGGGGGTTTCCATCCCAGTCCCGCAGCCCATGTGGAGCTGGGGTTTGTTGCTGGCACGCTGGTCCCATCACATGGAGCTGTGCCGCAAACCTCCGGCAGCCGCGGGGCGGGGGAGCAGCAACTGCAAACATTCCTCCTCCGAGCAAATGCTTGTCCTAAACTGAGCACCGTAGAATAAAAATGGAAACATAAAAATAGCAGTTGGAAAGATAAAACAGCATTTATAGTACTAATAAAACCGTTGTGGCTTCCACAGGAAAACATGCTTTGTAACCTAATGCTTACCTGGAAAGACTGTCGAGTTTCTGAGAGTTATAGCTGTTTTTGTAAGAGAAGCACAGAGATTTGCTTCAGGGCTGAGTGATAGATTCTCCTGCCTGGAGCATCCCAGTGTGTTTATACATGGCTTGTATGGCAGCTTTCATAAGACATTTACCCCATGATTTGCGATGAGCTTATGTGTGAATAATTAATGGCAATTAATCCTTAATTACAGTAATTAGGCAAGTCACAGGAAATTAAGCTGCAGCTGGAGAAGACCATGCCTGGGAAGAGAGGATTGGGGGCTGTGTGAATGTGCCATTCACTGACAACATTACGAGGATGAGCAGTATTCAGCAGCTTTGGCATTTCTATTGGCAGCCTTGGGTAGGACAAGAACGCTCAACATTAGCAGCAATCTATAGTTGTCTACAAGAGTTTTTAGTTCAAGTGCCAAAATGTTATGTTGCATATGGTGATTATCTAAGTTTATTGGTTGCCATAATTCAAACGGGTGTAATTGTTTTTGGCTTGATAGTGACATTAGAAACTGAAGCTTTTATGTGTTCATAGGTTCTGCTGGCATCAGCCATGGTTCAACTCCTAGAAACAATTCATCCAGGTTTGCAATTAACGAAACGGATACTACAAATGGCTTGAAATTAACAGAGAAATAGTCAATGATTAAAAAAAAGAAAACGGCGAACCTGGCAGTTTGTGTGTTGAGCAGCTGATGGCTGTGTTATTAGCTGCCTTTCCCCTCGAACTGAGGTTTGCAGAAGGTACAGTGCGTGCAGAGCCTGCATGCTGGTTTGGGGAGTGGGACCAAGTGGGAGAAGAGCGGCAGTGCTGGCAGGCAGGAGTCTGCAGAGCCCCATCGGAGATCTCCCGCGCTAATCCCGAGCTACGCCATTGTACTTGAAAGCAGATCTGTGCTAGAAGCCTTTTGCCCTGGGCAACCCACAGCGAGGCTGCTTTGCAGCTCAAGAGCAGCAGCCTTCCCCATCATTAACGTGCAAAGTTTTTAAACCTCATGATTAAACATGTTTCAGTAATTTACTGGGTTTCCAAGTGGCGCTGTTTGTGCCAGCACCAATCTGGGGCAGAGACATGGAGGGAAGCACACATTAGTATCAATGAAACCTACAAAAAGCAATCAGTTATTTATGAGCTTGTGGAAAAATGCCCACATGTTCTCATCAAATTATAGGCTTCCTATAATTTACTCAGTGACTAGAAGGTGCACGCTCCCAAACCTGCTGTGGTGTGTTAACTGAACCTCTGATTAGATTTAATCCAAACAACTAATCTGTTAAAGGGTCCTGAATAAATAGGCGATATGGCCTGGCCAGGGTATTATTTCAGACTGATGAGGAGGTCAGCCAACTGCACACTAAAAATGTGCAGGAATCCCCTGCAGGTCGGGTTCGTTGCAGCGGCGCAGCCCCAGCGCTGCACGTGTGCCCTGGGCAGGCTGTGCAGGGCTGGGACCCGGCAGGGATCTCTGGCGGTGAGGAAACGAGAGCCTGTAGCCAGATGTTGGTGAGATCTGTACTGGTTTGTAGTACGGAAACGTGTGAAAACTTCAGCTCCTTGCGTGTGGAATCTAGATCAATTTTTAATTTACTGGTACGCATGGATGACTCATTTGAAAAAAGAAAATTGTGGCATCAAAAAAAAAAGACATTTCAGTGTGCATTTGTCTGTTTCTCATGCGCTCCGGCATGGAAATAAGTCACAGTATCTTAATAATGGTCTTGATTTTATAAATGATTTTTCCCCTTGAAATAAGCAATCCATTCATTTTAATATGTAGAATTGGTTTGCTAGCAGGGCGACAGTTTAAAAAGACTTCCAACTGTGACACAAGTGCAACCATATTGCTTCCTATTACTCGCTAAGGTAGTTGTTTAGAAGAGAGAATGTTCTCCCTGGAAATGTTTAAAGTGCTGTAATTTTATTTAGGATAATGAGGATTTATAACAGTTTTACCATATGAAAACCTGCCTTCAGACAGTGAAATAGGCGGCTGTGGCTCTGGAGTGTGCTCACGGGGGGCTGTGCCTGGGCAGGCGCGGGGAGGTGGTGTGGCTGGTCGGGCAGCGTATCCGTCACCCAGCCCAGAACGTTCCCCGCCGCCGCGTGGGATAATTCATCACCCACATGTATGGATTTCTCTGCTTTAATCGCTCTCGATGTTAATTAAAATCCTGTTTTATAGAATATTTTAATTTCGAGATTTGCCCAGCTGCACAGCCTCAGCTCTGGCGTCAGGACAGCGCCGTCGGGTGACAAATGGCTGAATTTGGGGGACAGTCCAGCCTGGCGGAGCTGCGGGTGTCGGGGGGCTGGGACGTCGGTGCTCTGTGCTGCTGCTCCGCTCTCAGGTCGCCTGCATTTATTTTTGTTGTGAGGCCGTTAAAAACGTTTACCCGATTACCCGTGCGTTCTGGTACTGCCATCCTGGTTCCTGTGCAGGGGCGGCGGGGCTGAGCTGAAGCAGAGCACGGGTGTCACGGAACAGCTAATGCCCTGTTTATACCCATAAAGGGGAAGGAATTGAACTGTTACAGATTTTATCAGGTTTTATCTCCTCAGTGAAAATCTTAGCTCTCAAAACATTTCTAATTTCCCTTATTTGAAGGCTCAAACAGTTTCAAATTACTGCCCGTGGATTGTTCTTGACATGGAGAATGGTAAATCTGAGCTGTGCAAACGCTGGAATGTGTGGTGTGTGCTTTTCCTGAACAAGGGAATTCAGCGGGTAAATTACAGTCATTTACTTGGAGTGTAATTTACTGAGAGCCTTTAGGCAAATGCAGGAGAAAGGACAGCAGAACAGAAAAAATAGCTAAAACAGGAGGCTCCCCCTCCCCGTTCCCATGAAATACAATCTGCATTCACGTGATGAGGATAACAAAAACTTTCTTATTTAAAATACATGTAATTCTTATTATTTTTTCAATCCATAAGGCAGGTGTTTGTAAGTATGACTGATTTATGTGAAGATAAGATTTTAAATCTTGCTAAATTATCCACACATCTTTTTAGCATTGTATATTTTGCATATATCAGTATCTGCGTGCAGTCATCCCGGATTTGAAATTGATAAACCTGTTAATTTCATGCCTAATAACAGATCAAGTATCTGCAACTGTCACTGAGCCAAATGGAAATTGCTGTTTTCATCCTATGGAAATATTCAATATTTAATCAATTTTTTTAAAAATAAAAATGTTTATTGAATGGAAGATATGCGTTTGAATTTCTATTTGAAATCAGAGCATAAAACTAAATAGCAGCCTATTATTTCTTTGTGTAAATGGTATAGATAGGGTAGAGGAGCAGCCAGGGTTTTGTGGTCCCCGCGTGGCCGCAGCCGCGCACCGTTGCGGGGCAGGGTTCTGCGGGGGAAGCGGGGTGCGTGCGGTAATTGCTAAGCAAACAGAAGGCAGGGTTGTAAAGTGGTTCTGTGCAGCATATTGTAATTTGACACTTAAGTTGTGCCCTGCATTACCCTGTGTCATAATTGATGGCTAAAGAAAAGCACATGCTATGCTAATCCTTTGTTAGAATAGCTTGTTAAATTGTGGTTGCCAATTTAAAATAAACTATGGAATGCTTGTCTATATTTTAAGGTTTGTAGTCTACAGTTTTAAACAGTCATTTTAAAGCTGTTTTTCAACTTTATGTTGCATGCACACTACTCTGCCTTTGCACACAAGGTCAGCGTGTTCGCTAGTTTAATAGCAGACCATCAAGAACAAAATCAATGAGCTGCATGTTTCACACGAGTCTCACAAGGGATTTTCCCATTTATAGCACATTTGTGTACTGATCCCGAGTTTAAAATGACAATATTGATGCCCTATTAGAGCTGTGCCCACATGGACATTGGACAGCTGATGCTGAAAGTTGTCTGAACTCGCTGTGTTCCCAGACTCGTGTTCTACTTTTCCCCTGCCTTAACACACAGAACTCAGCCCGAGAGCTCCCTGCGCCGAGGGGCTCCGCTCCCACGTCCCGGGTTTGCAGTGGGTGGAATTTCTTGGATTTCAAACCAAGATCTTTTTGTAGTTGGTGCGAGGAGGATTATGAGGCTGCGTCTAAATAATCATCTGCGTGCTGATTACTGAAAATAAAGTGGCATTATTGCTTATGGATGAGACAAGGCAGCTCAGCCTTAGGAAGACACAAGTGTGAGTTCTGTGGGAATTTTGTGAGTGCTGGTGCGGTGTAATCGGCCACCACCAGCTCTCATGGCAGGAGAGCTCCCTGGTCTGCGGGGGAATGGATCCTGTGCCACCCAGAGGAAATGTTACTTCTGCAGGAGAAAATGATTTAATGTTGGTAGAAGGGTTATTCATTTATAAGGCATTAAAAATGACTTCAATATAATACCTTTAATTTGTAATAATGGTCTGCGGGGCTGTTTCCTGTCTAAAATAAACGGTTTGACTGGCATGTTCATTTTGATCCAGTCGGTTGTGCGGTACGTTAGAGGGACAGAGGCACTATTTTCAGTTCCTGTACATTCGGTGGAATGGGGTGGACCTGCTGTTGGTGTGGTCCTCGGTGGCTGGGCACAGGGAGGTGGAAGCTGGATTCCCTTCTGCCTGGGGAGTCGCTGCCTGGCACAGCTTGGGGCAGGACTCTGGCACAGGGGGCAGGGCTGCTTTGGTTAATGGTGTTAATGGGAGTAGAGCAAGTAAGAGTTGAAGGCTGGGGTGTGCAGAATGCTTTTGGCTTTGAGGATTGCAGAAAGAAAAAAAAAAAGGAAGGAGGAAACCTTTTGCACTTGAGCTCTGTACATAATTAGCTGTGTCACTTTCTGAAGAGCAAACGCGGTGTGTCGGGAGGTGGGTGACACTCTGAGCAACCCGGACCCCTGTGGCTGCAATCACAGGGCTCGTCCTCCTGCTGTGACATCCATCCAGCTCCTGCAGCCCAGAGCTGCCTCCGCCACAGGTCTCCTTTGCCAGGCCCCTTTGGGGTGGCTGCCCTCGTTTTGGGCACTGATCCTGGGCAGTGGGGGATGCTGACTGTGCTGCATGCAGTGCAAAGGCTCCGGGGTGCCACGTTCACCCGCAGCGAGCCGCCCGCAGTGCTGCCGCGTGTCCCCCGGCAGGGCTGGGTGTGTCTGTTCACCGGGGACTGAACCAGTGGAGAACCAGCTCTCTCTGATTCAGCACGTGGGGTGTCACCAGTTGTGGGGATGTAATAATGAGTTTTCCTGGGTTGGAGGCTGGTTTGGGGATCACCAGAAAATCTCAGCTTCCTTGTTAAAAAAAGCCTTGGTCTTCAGTCCTTACTGACACGCTGCAAAGGTGACCCAGAGTCTCCAGCACAGGAGGAGATAAACGGCGTCCATGTTTATTACTGCTAAAATTCTCATGCTTTTGAAACTGGCACTGATGGGGGGAGGAGGAGGGAGCAATATGACATGTGTTTTTGTGAACCATAATATTAGCAGCTTGGTAAAGGGCAGCATTCTCAGGAGATCTGACTGGTGCTGGTGTGCCTGGAAGCACTAGGCAATAAAGAAAGATTATGCAAAAATCCCCCAACTCAGAAAAAAGATACAAAGAGATGTCTTTCAGTGTAACTAAAGAATAAACAGCAAAGCAAAATAAACATGCAGTGCTTGTAAATTTACTTTTGTTACAGATGAGAAATCCAAACCAGAGCACTGTCTGTTAGTAAACTAGGAGCAGAATGAATCTGAATAAACATTTCCAGCATGGCTGTTGTGGAAAAAAGGCACACTCTCCTTGCGATGCTTGGTACCCAGTGCTGAGAGCAGAGCTGCATCCTGCTCTCCTCCAATTGTCAGGTATTTAGTGCAGAACTGCCGCCTGCTTTGCTGGGAAAGGGGAAGAAAGAACAGAGCCAGTTCTGCGGGCGGGATTAAAGTGCAGGATTATCCTGCCGAGGGCTGTGTCGGGTCTGTGCCTCACTGACCTTTCTGAGGAGCGAGCGTGTGGAGTTGTGCTAGAATAAATCCGCATGCCCGTGAACTCCCCCGCGCGGGCACACGCACACCCGGGGTGCCCTGGGCAGCGCTCGCTGTGATCAGCACCGGGGCCGTGCGTGGGTGCGTTTCATTCCAGTTCTCAGCCCAAACAGTGTCTTTGTATGAATATGTGCTCGGAAATAATGTTCCTATAGGTTCTGGTGATATAAATAATGTATGTGGAGAAGCTCATAAATGTAAGCTCGAATTTTCCTCAGTAGTTTTTGTTCTCAATCACCTTGATGAAACAATCTTGAAGGCGCTCTCCTTTCCGTGGCATTTGGAATGAGTCCCTGACAGGCTGATTTTCCACCCCTGTTGTGATGCTGCTTTCTCTAGTTAATATTCCTCTGTAAGTGTCGTACCAAAGTAAACCAAAGGAGCCCAGCTCATGACACTAAGGCTGCATTTGCATTAATTATGCAGTCAGGGCTGGTGAGAAAATGCTGTCACAGAGAGAGAGGCAGTAAATGAGAACCCTCCGAGTGCGCCTGAATGAAGAGCATTAAGTTCATTTACATGGGAGCAGGACGAGCGCAGGCTGGGAGAGGGAACAATGGCATTTCTCTTGTCGGCTCGCCGCCGTTATTGTTCTGCGGCTTAATGACTTAAAGGCAGAGTGGTTGCGCTGACAAAAAGACAGCCAAGATCCCTTTGGTATTAATAACGGCAATAATAATTAATAATATCCCGTTAATCGGGAAGTGCATGCCAGCCCGCCAGGAGCAGCAATCTCGGAGTTTGTTTCTTTAATGGTGTTTTTTCACGTGTTCCCAGCGCCCAGAGCTTCAGTTCTGTGGCAAAATTGCTCCTCTTGGTGCCAGGAGAGGTGGCTGGAAGTGGCCCGTTTGGCCCGCTCCGGTGCCAAGACTGGGGGTCCCCGCTGATGGGGTGACACAGTTGGTCCCCCCCATCGCCAGCCCATGTCCGAAACCCTCGCTGGAATACCAGAGACTGAGACCCCCACTGGGGGATATGAACCCGTGGAATATTTACTGGGCATTGCACTGAGTGGACTTCACCTGGAAAGACGAGGGCAGGAAGCCGCAGTGCCTGGGTGGCGTGGGACGTGTCCCAGCACTCCCCTGCGACCTGCAGGACGTGTGGTTAAAGTGGGGCCACCCTGCTGTCCCACGGCTCCTCTGTCCCCTTCTCCCTCCTGCCCCCGGGTGTTTCTGTGTGCCAGAGATGCTTTGTGTGGGCCAGGTGACACCTCTGATTTCACCACGTTCACTGCACAGCAGTCAGAGGCTTCTCCAGATCCTCCCTCTGCCGTCGGGGCGTCGTGGCCGTTACGGAACGAAAGCGAAAGTTCCCACCTGTATGCTTACGGAGCATATGGGAGGTGTTACGTATGGGCATTAAGGAGAAATATTAGTACATGTGTAAAAAATTATAGGTGTGCTCTTTGATACTTTTATACGTAAAGATTAATCTCCCAGTGTTATATTACGATACAATAGTTGGTGACTTTTTCAATCAAAATGGAGGTTTCTTTTAAAGTTCAAAACTTGTTGCCATCTCTATTTATCATCAAGACTTTCAGACCCTTTAAACTACAGTTTAAACTTAAAGTGACTTCTTTTTATTCATCTGCTGACATAATTTTCCTTGGAATGATTTATATTTCAATAATAGTTTAAATTATGTTTTGCATTCTACACTTTGATGTCATGCAGGAGGTGTCATTGCAAAATAAACTTTTGCATGTGAGAGTCAATAAATTGTGCTTAAGTAGTCTAAAGAAAATAGTGTAGGTGACTGTTTGGAGTTCCATACGGTACAGATACGCAGCACTGGCACACGGATATATTTAACAAAGGACTGTTTGATCATGTGGTGTCATGAGCGTTGACACCATTGCATGGTACCAGTTTACAGTGATATGAATCCTATAATACTATATCATGCTTTTATCCACTAAATAAAAACCTGCCCTATGTTTTATTACAAAGTAGGTGGCCTGGAGGAAAAATATATGTATTCTTTCCTTTTGGAATAAAATATGCATTTGGGCTTCTCATTTCATCTCCAATCTGTGTTATTCCTTAAAAATGCAGAACTGCCTGAAGTCCTCTTTAATATTTAATTCAACAACTTTTTAATCTGTCATTATGCTGTGATGAAGTAAGCATCAAGTGTCGCTGAAAAAGATTAAATTATACTTGGAAATAGGAATTGAAATGATTTAGGGTTGGAGGCTGAATATTTGCTTTGCACAAGTAATAATAGTAGGAGCTTGGGTGCAGCACGGGTTTGGATCTGGCTCTAATGCCTCTGCCGATCCTCTCTCCCTGGTGGCTGCCCCTTGATTTACTCTGGCACTGCCAAGCTTTATTTGATTTAAATGGAGGTAGGAAGAGGAAATTCCACACTACAATACATTAATTACTCTCTGCTACTCCTTACACTGATTTTCTTTTTCTCTGTAAACATCATAAACCCTGATGCAGGCAACCCAATGGATAGCTGCTCCCAGCTACCCTATAATTTCTTGTTAACAAGCTTATCTTCAAATGGAAAAGCAAGAATAATTAATATCTACCTCTGGAAGAATGGATGATGCGAAACAGTGGAACACTTGTTCCTGTCCATTCATGAGGGATGCCCCCATGTAACGAGGGGACTTGTGCCAACATCGTCCAATTGCTTAACTTGAGCTTCCACTCTCCCTTTCCCTTCTGAAGTCTGCTGACTGTAGGAATGCACTGGAAATGCCTCAGAGGGCCACCTGTTAACGACAGCAGAGTCACGTGTCCGCTCCCGCCGGCGTGGGACTGACCCTGCCGTCCAGCCCGAGAAACGGGACCGCGCCGTTTGTCGGTAACGCTGGCCAGACCGCTCCTTGTGCAGCGTGTTGTGATGGAGAACCCGTTCCCTCGTTCCCAGTGCATTGCTGAGAACTATTCCCCCTTCTTTGTAGAGCAGTGAGGATCTATATAAATAATTGATTGTTATTAATTGGGGACCATGCAGTATTCGTACCCAGCCCGTGTCACGCTGCGGGAGCTGGGAGCGCCCCGGGATGTGGGGTTTGGGCCCCGCTCGGCGCTGGCGGCCGCGTTCCCCGGCCGGGGGGCTCTGGGGTTTGGGCCCCGCTCGGCGCTGGCGGCCGCGTTCCCCAGCCGGGGGGCTCTGGGGTTTGGGTCCCCCTCGGCGCTGGTGGCCGCGTTCCCCGGCCGGGGGGCTCTGGGGTTTGGGTCCCCCTCGGCGCTGGTGGCCACGTTCCCCGGCCAGGGGCCTCTGGGGTTTGGGTCCCCCTCGGCGCTGGTGGCCGCGTTCCCCGGCCGGGGGCTCTGCCGGCTCGCACACCTCCCGTCGGGGGCACGGCTGGCGGCCGCCGTGCTGCTGGTCCCCGGGGCCGTGCCTGCTCCCCCCGGTGCTGTAAGTGTCTGCGAGTGCTGATCTGCTCTTGTGCAAAGGTGAATTTTGTCTGACAGGGACAGAACTCTTTCCTGGTCTCGAAAGATGTATCGCGTACTGTCAGGGAACAAGCCTGATGTGTGCTGCTGTAGAGCTGAGCACCTTTTAACCTCTTCAGACTGTAAATTCTGAGCAGTTGATATTTGAGTGTAATTCCTCTCAAACTGGCATTATTATTTGATTGCAATGAATTACCTTTTTAAAAAAAATCATAAGTATAAATTCACTTGACTGATCCTGCAAATTATTTATGATGTAGTGTTTTGGTCTAGGATAACCTTTTAAAATAAATCAGTTTTTCAATAATAGTTCAATGTTTGCCCACCTAATGGTGTTCCCATTAAGATCTGCATTTGTCACCAACCTGCCTTTTCAGCTTGTGCGAGAGACAAGTTACCGCCCCTAAACCCACCATGCTTGTAGGGTAAAGTAAATGCATGTCTTTGTAGGAGAATAAATAAAAAGAGCAAGCTGAGTCAATAAGCGGGTTCAATTCATGCCTCTAGCAATGGCGGACAGCTCATTTTGTAGATGTGGGTGTTTTGTTTACATTTATAATGCAGCTTTATTTAATGCTGACAGATATAGCTTGTGGCAAATGATAGTCAGAATGTATGAGCAGTCATAATGCTTCTGTCTTCTTATAGTGTGCTGCTGAAAATAAGCAGTTCACCTCTGTTTTTATTGAGGAAAGGATATGAGACAGCTATAGCTTCGTGAGGCTATTTATTGAGTTGTTTTACTAGCTGTGAACATGCCGCTTTATAGCAGTTGTGAAAATGGACTTTGCTAGTGTGTGGGAAAGGAAATAACATTGCAGTATACAAGGGTAGTAAAAAAACCCTCTATAAATAATTTTTCAGGCTGAAGAATATTCTCATTTAAACAGCTCGAGAGCCTGGTGATTTTTGCCAGATGCCAGCTTTTCCTGCCGCGGTGGTGGGTTGCGCTTGCTCTATCAAATGTTGTCAGTATTTTAATGTAGAAAAAAAAATTGGGAGAAGCCCTCTCAAGCCAAGGTGTCCAAAAGCTCTGTAGGGAAAGTTCTGTGTTGTCACCGAGTTCTGTATATGTCCAAACCTATCAATATTTAATAGTGCGGTGCGATCTTTAGATCCTCAGGTCTGGAAAGAAAAGTCAGCCTCGTTCGGCAGAGCTGGCAGAGCGCAGGCTGCCTCTGGGCTCGACTGCCTCTGTGCTTTGTGTCGGCGCGCAGGCCACGCGTGGCTCCCACCCGAGGAGCGCTCACACGCAGGCTGCTGGCGGCGAGCGCTCCGCTCGCATCCTAGGGGAGGAACCGAGGCTGTGGCGCGGGATTCAGGTGACTCTGCAGTAGGGTTTATCCCCAGGAAGGTGGGACCCGGCTATGCTGGTGTTCCCCAGGCTCTCGCCCTGGTTGCTCAGTGCTGCCCAGGGCAGGTGGGGAGCTGCAGGACCCTGGCACTGCTGCCTGCTCCCCCACGATGGTGGAGCCCTGGCACCAGCACCAGTGAGTGATGGAGCCCTGGCACCAGTGATGGAGCCCTGGCACCAGCAAGTCACCTGCAAACCAGCGCCACATTCCTGCGCTCCCCGCTCAGCCCCGTGCCCCCCAGGAGCGGAGCGGGGTCTCCTGGCAGGAACGCCGGGTGAGCCCCTGGGTGTCCCCGAGGCGGTGGGACCCGGCCGTTCGCTGCAGCTGGCTCGGCTCGTGACGTTCTGATCTGAACCACGTCGAGTGTGGTGGTAGGCAATAGGCGGGGTTTGAGGAGCTCACTGCCTGTTCTGGTTTTATTCACGTGTTCAGGAGCAGCACTGAGGGGCACAAATCATTTTCATGTATGCAAAAATAATTTCGAAAATGGTATTAGTCTCAGCAGGTGAGGCCTTTTGTTTCTTCCATGTTTATGTACAAATTCCTAGGGAACACTAAATATTAAATTGAAATAACCCTCCCTTATTACTACACAGCTATGGATTCAATTTAATTCTCTTCAGATAAGGTTTTTCTGGACATGTATTTGCAATTGCTTGTCCTGTAAATACAGTTCAGAGCCAGTGGCTCCTTCCTGCCTGCCTTTCCTGTGGGAAAGGCACCATCTTTGTGTGCTGCGGGATTTTTTGGATGTAGACACTTTCTTTCCTGTTCTCATTATGTTTATGGATTACAGGAGTGCTGTGGGATGCCCCCCTTCCCCCCTTAACCGGGCAGAGAAATGGGTTAATCTCTGCACAGAGCTGTTCCTCCACTTCACCACCTGTTTCCCAATCCCCGTTGCCAAAGGAAGAGAAATGCTGAGCCTGTGGGGTGGGGGAGCCCTGGCACCTGTGGCACACAGGGTGCAGGGGGCACTGAGGGTTGGTGTCTGCTCTGTGGTGGCTGGCACACAGGGTCGCTCTTTAAATTGCATCACTCCTGTTGGTGTCCCATAGCCAGCCGGCTTCGGCCGCGTGGTGCTGGCACATAGTGCCTTCTCATGGAGCTTCTGCAACCTCTGCTCTCCTCCGCTGGCAGGATACCCTGGAGATTCAGAGGTGAGATTAGAACCAGCCAAAATTCTGTTTTATTCTTTACACTAAGGAATTAGTCTCATTTTTATGAAAATAAATATATGGTCTAGCTCTCCTAATAAGACTGTCTCCACTGTGTTTAAGTAATAATCATTTATTGTTTAAATACAGTAGAGGCTGTAACAAAATGCTGTCAAGAGCCATCACACTCATTAACCTGCCAGCTAATTAGCCTCCTCCTGCCTGATTGCTGACAAGTTCTTCAATCTGAACCTATCGCTGTTGTGTCAGCGCTGAAGCACCAAGCGAAGTGGAGGAGGGCTCCATTAGATGTTTGCGAACAAAGTCTGTGCATTAAAGGTTTGTTTTCTGCACTCCAACAAATGTTACAGCATTAATATTCTCAGCTATAATTAAATTGGCAACTCTTAATTATGGTAATTAGTGCATTAACCATTTCTTTCCCAGCGCCACTCCCAGGCGAGGCTGAGGAACTGGGGAGGAAAGCCAAGGCGAGGGCCACTGCCTGGTGGAGCTGGCGTGGCCGGGGTCAGGGTGTCCCCTTCCCGAGGCTGCCAGCGGCCGCAGAGCACAGGGGGAAGCAGGAGGAGAAGCTGAGGTGCGTTGGCACCAAAGACCTTATACTTAATGTTGTGGAGACACCCATGGAAATACAGTGAAGGCAAATGTCCCCACCTAAGTTGACCAAGATGTGAGACAGTGCTTTTGGCACAGGAGCAGAGCAGGGCACATTGCCCTTTCTGCAGTCTCCCAGACTCTGTAGTTGTCACCCAAATTTTCTCTCTCAGACAATTCAGGCAATGAGTTTTTCCGGTCTCAGTGGGTTGCCTTTGAACTAATGTTCACATGGCAAAACCAGCCTGTGAATGGCCACAGTTTGCATTAGTGCTCCAGTATCTGGCGTGCCTTAGCAGCAGATTGACAGCGGGATGCACGTCCCTGGTAGCATGGAGTCACTTGAAGGACCTGAGGGATGGAGGCAGTAGTTCAGAAGACCTCCAGTCCATCTCTGTTGCCTTGTGGTAGTGTTTAGAGGAGAAACAGCTTGCTTTTGGTACAGGGTCTGTGGTCTGGCTGCTCTGGTGCCTTGGGGTTGGTTGGAAATAGATGCCAATATATTTTTGAGGCCTTAGTTCCTAGTATTTTTTAGCTGAGACTCCTGAGGGCATTGTAGACTGTAAGACCTGCAGCCCTGGAACCTGTCTCCAAATTTATCCCCTTGTTTCAGGGAGAAGGGAAGTTCTGCCCTGATGTCTCTGCTGTAAGACAGCAGCTTTTCGGGGTAGCAATTATTGCTACTTTCAAAGGGGGAAAAAGTGTTACCTTGATATTAGCTTTTTTTCTTTTCCCCTGGCACATAATAATTCTGTATGTATATAGTAAAAAGGGAGATAACCCAAGGCAAATTTAATTTCAGATTGGGTTTTTGCTTAATGTATTATTCATAGTATTATTTATATCATCACTTAGACATATCCCTGGCAATAAACTGAAAACTTAACTTTAATAATAATGGTCACCTCTATTTTGGGGGCAATGGTGGGCTGGAAGCCTTTGGCTCCACTTCATCACGCTGCAAGGGTTTTAATAAGGGATGCAGTGTGGGGGAGGGTATTTAATGAGGGGCTTGGAGGGGGGTTGTTTGGCAGCTTTTTTTTCCCCCCAACATTTTTGCTGCATGACCTGGTTTTGCATTTTTCTGCATCTCTGTTCATCTAATTAGGATGTTCTAAAAAGACCTGGACCACTTATTGTACAGAACTGTAGCCTGTGGGTATTTAATAAGGAGCTTTCAGTGGTACATTTGCATCTTTTGCTTGGGGTCTGAATAGCGAATTACCTTGAAGATCATTAGAAGCGCTGCTGTATTGTTAAAACCAGGCCACGGTATTCTAATGACAGTTTAAAACTTGAGGCATTCCCTCTAACATGGTTCACCCCACATAATTGTGCGTTGCACGTGTGACCCTGCTCTAAGCTGCTGCTGTTCCCAGGTCCTCGGCCGCGCGTTGCTGCGGGCAGGTAGGCTTCCCCCAAACACGCGGCCACCTCGGAGCGCGGCAGCGACAGCGGTAACAATGAGCCCTTTGCTTGTTGTGTGCGCTCAAGTGTGTGGCTGTGACAGCACCAGAGCCATGCAGTGTGGAGCCAAGGAGCAGGAGTGGCTGATGCTCCTCACAGCCCAGCTTTAGGTCGGAGCCGTGCGCAGCAGCGGGCACCCTCATCCCTGGGCACGTGTTGGCTTTCCCCAGGGTTTGCGTGGCACTGCCACAATGGTGTTTCCAAAGCTGCTTCCAGTCCGTGCGGGCTTCGAGGACGAGGAGGAGAAGCTGGGGCTCAGGAACAGCCCTCAGGACTGGGACCAGCATGGCCAGCTCGGCCAAGGGGTGAGCTCCTGGTGCAGCCTTGGCTTGGGCGCCCCGGCCATCCCTGGCGTCACCCAGCTCCTCCTCCCGAAATGCAGCCCTCTCTCCCTCAGCTCCTTTTGGTTAAGGGTTCCACTCTCCACCACACATTTTGTGGAGCTGATGGCTTGGGTCTTAGGGCAGAATGTGGCAAGGTTTCCTGTGGAGGCTTTCCCCACGCTTGCCAAGTGAGGGGAAATGCCAGCCGAGCGCTTCTGCTCTTCACTACAGCCCAGGTCACTGTTGGCACTGGTGCCCAGCAGCAGAGAGGTGTGTGCACTGTTCGGCATCTCCCAACTTTCTGGTGGTTGTTTCCTGGCCGCAGAGGGGACCCCAAGCTGCAGGCTGGCTGTTCCAGGGCACGTGTCCAGGACCTGACGGTGCCCATGCGGACAAGGGGGCCCCATGTTGTCTCCTTCAGCCTTGCTCAAGCCCTGCAAGGTCAGGGCAGGGACCAAACCCCTCTTTGTCCCCAGGGAGCTGCGCTACCCGGGGCACAGAGGGTCGGCTGAGCCAAGCCTGAGCACGTTGTCTGGACTAAATAAAAGCTGGTGGGGGAGGCTGGGCTTTGGTAAGGTCCCGAGGTACCTTCAGGTGAATCCGGTGCTCAGGCAAGGGAAGGTTTTCAGATGCTTTTTGAGGTTAAAACTGCCAGGAGTAATCTGGTGGTTTGGCAGAGGAGCTGTTTGTGCAGACAAGAATTTCTCTTTAAAAAATTCAGTGTAACCAGCATTATTTTTTTCCTCTGGGATCCCAGACAATGAATGCGCAGGCCTGTTCATTAATATCAGTTGTCTTCTGCAGGGAGTATCCAGATTTGTCGTGCCAGGTTTTAAATTTTTAATGTATTGCCAGTTCTTACGCGGAGCAGGCCTTTTCTTTGTTCTTTTTTATGCTAACACTGTTTTGTATTCCGCCTTGCTCTCGTCTGATCCATCTCTTAGTATCCCTTATAAAGCTCTCCCCTTATCAGCGCCTGTTAGGGCTGGCAGAGTCTGTCTTTGTACGCCTCCAGCTCCCCGTGCAGCGGCGCCGGGTGCTGGTCGGTGCAGCAGCTGCTGTGTGCGGACCCGCGCCTGCTCTGGCCGTGCCGGTGCCGAGGTGTGGGTCACCACGCTCCGCGTGCCCGGGGGAGCCGTCCCCTCTGCGGGGACCCCCTCCGAGCTGGAGGGCACCAGGGGCCACTGCGGGGACCGGGGCTGTTGCCTGCTCCGCTCCGCCCTCGGCACAGGGAATGGCGCCGGGTGGAGAGCGGCTGCAAGAGTTTTTACACTCGTGAGAAACTTCTGTTTCAGTCTCGTCCCCTGTGCAGATGCTGCTGGCGTGGCTGTCGATGGCAGTGACATCGGGAGCGGGGTGGCGGCCGCAGGCCAGGGCGGCACGCCGTCATCTGGGCCGTGGTCTGCCGCCCCGTTAGCGCGTGGTAATTGCTGCACGTGCTGCGAAGAGCCCTCAGGCACCTTCTGGGGTGCGACAGGAGTGGAACCAGAGCGAGCGATTTGCATGACAAACTGTAACTCTTAAAAATCATGCTCGTAAACATAAATAATTAATCACATTATAGTTTTTATCATCCTTTTCCTTCCTAGCAGTATTAATAAGTAGCTCATCTTCTGGCAGCACCTGTTAAACCCAAAGCTGTCAGTCTTTATTTTCCCCAGAGAGCTGGAGAGGAATTTGTTATGCAGTAATTTCTGGTGTACTTTGCGCGGTGACTTCGGTGCGTTCTGTTACCTGTGTGTGCACAGGTGAGCTTTGGCTCCTGCATCGCCAGCTTCGAGCGAGCTCTGCCAGCCCGGGCCCTGCCGGAGGTACCAGTCACACCTCTCAGGGTGGCTGTGGGCACCATCGCTGGGGAGGCTCTGGGGGGGCAGTCCCGGTGTCGGGCTGTGCTCCAGCACCCTGACCCGGCAGCGCAGGAGGGGCCCCCCTGCCACGGGCGAAGTGCACGGACCCGTCGGAACACTTGGCTCGCGTTACAGGCTGTGATTTCCTGCAGTTTGTGGGATCAGTAAAAGAACAGGGGGAGGTGATGTGTGGCACAGGCCATTCTGCAGCCCCTTACTGAGCGTGGTGTCTGTCTGTGACACTGCAGGACGAGGGAACCCCGGCTGAGCTGAGGGCTGGAGCTGCCCCATGCTCGGGGTCCGGGAGGAGCCATGCGACAGCCCCCAGTGGCTCCTTTGGGGAAGAGCACCAGCATTTTGAGAACAACCTTTATTTCCACTTGATTCCCCTTTTACAATGGGTCTGCACTAAACAGTGCCTCCTCCCAGTGGGACCCATTTTGGGGCCACCCAGCGGGGTGGGTTCCATCAGAACCGCTTCCCGTCTCCCCTCGGCCCCTGCTGCAGTCCCCAGGTGCCTGTGCCCAGGGACCCACCCTGATGGGCAGCCTCACCTCTGGACCACCACGAGGTCTCTCCTTGCCTGGTGGCCCCAGTTTGTGTTTAAGGGCCACGATGATTCTGTGGGTGCTTTGCACATCCCACAGTGGCACGGGGTGGTGTGAGGGGCTGGGCAGCACCAGTTCCAGTGCTGGGCTCCCTGGGAGAGGATGCTCACGCACACCTGCACATGCATCTCCCTCACGTCAGGAAAGCAGCTTACACGTGTCGCGTTCCTGTGCTGCTCAGGGTCCGTTTGCCCTTCTGGGGTCTGGTCTCTGCTGGGCGAGCTCCTCCTGGCCGTCCCCGTGGCGCTGCCCGCACCTTTCGGCTGCGGATGCGCTGTCCCTTCGGTGCGGCGGTGCCCGTGGCGTGGGGAAGGTGCTGCACAGGGCCACGGCTCCATCTGCGCTCACTGTCCCTCTCCTCTTCCTCAGTTTACAGCCCTGAAATTCCAATTTAATACTCATGCAAAGAGGGCTGCAATAAATCTTGTAGTCAGCATTAAATATTGTTTGTTTTAGCTGCCTTGCACTTCATGTTTCCCCTTTTAAGGGGAGAGCCATTACGAAAGGTTAGATTCACAGTTAGTGGCGCTTTAGCTCTCCCTTTTGAATCAGTGAGGTTGCCGTTTTATTGCTCTCTGACTTGCACTTCAGTGATGAGAGTAAACTAGCATCAGATTAAAGGTCAGCAAATCCCATCAAAGAGAGGAATATTAGGGGCACAGATAGTTGGAGAGGCAGCACACCACTGGGTATTGACAGGGTGATTCCAGGGTATCACTCAGCAGAATTATAGCTGCCCAGAGAGTCAGTACTGCTTTAATGAGCCTGTGTGAAGAGGAAGAGGGTGGATTTATGTAGTTCCTCATAATTTTCTGTAGAGACTGTTATTGCAGACATTCTGTAGAGTGTTCTGGTCTTTCATTTAATTCAAAGGTCCTGGAGCTTTTCCATCCAAAGATTCCTTTCTGTTAGCTCAAATCAAAGCTGACATCTCTGCCTTTACCACCTGAAGCACCCGCTGAGGGAAGGGCTTTTCCCTGGCAGGTCCGAAGTCCTGTGTGCTGGTCACCTCCTGGGGTGCAGGGGCTCGCTGGCTGCGTGTCTCATCCCTGGACAAGCAGCTAAAATTTCTGTTTCATTCTGAAACGGGCATTTGAAAACGATGAGAATGTACAGTGAGTTCTTCTGTGATCTCTGGGCTGGGGATCCCGCGTAGTTTCTGTCCCGGTCAGGTACGTATTGCCTTCAGTGCATGGTTTGCATGGATGTATATGTGCTTTCTTTGTGTCATTGAAATGCAATTAAATAAAATAAGGCAGTGCAGAGATGTGCCTCGCACAGCCCCACCAGACCTCAGCGAGGTGCGTGATGGCGTGTAAACCTCCACAAGGAGAGGCAGCCGCATTTATTTCTACTCCTTCCTCTCCCTCTGTTGCCAGTATATCAAACAGGAGTTCTACTGGTTACGCTGGGCAGTAACAAGAGAGTTCCAAACATTTTCCAAAACCGGTGCCTTTCCCGTGAAAACAGAGCAGCTGGAGCACTTCTCAGTGTACCTAGTTACACTGTAAGGCTCACTTGGTATTTATACAGCTTTTGTTTACAGCTTGCTAAAAACAACAATTTATGAGCAGCTTTACCGATCAGTTTAGAATCTGTTCAGTTTTATTACCTAGTGTAGATACCCATTTATGTGATTTATTGTTAGGAAATTCTACATGTGTAAAACTTTGATCATATTTTTACATAAGTGTGCGATTTTGCAATGTTAAAGCAGAGACCTCGTTTGCCTGATTTACCACCGGGGCGTGGGCATGCAGCCCGCGCTGTCCTGCTCACCGGGGACCCGCCGCAGCCCCCCTGCTTTTGGGGACACCGGGCATGTGGCACAGCCACGTTGCCTGGAGCCCCCCGGCAGCAGCACCGCAAGGTCTCAGGGCTTTCCTCATGATCTAGTGAAAGATGTCCCTGCCCATGGCAGGAGGGTTGGGACTAGAAGATCTGCAGCAGGTCCCTTCCAACCCAAACCGTTCAGTGGTTCAATGGTATCAGTGCTGGGCTGCACCTCATGCCCCCCAGAACAGCAGAGCCCGCCCCATAAAGCCAGGCTGTGTCCTGTGGAGTAACACAAATAAAACTTTGCCGTGCTGTTACACATGTGTCCTGCCAGCGGCGGTGGCCCTGGTGGCATGCTAATGCTGCCCGCGGGGGCGCGCCCCAGCATCGCGGACGTGGGGGACGCTGGGCCAGGGCCAGTCCCTCGCACATGCAGCCCATGTTTGATGTTTGGAATGTTTAGTAGGGTGGAGAAATAAGGTGGCTGCAGTAGTGGAGGAGAAAGAAGTGTAAAGAGGAGTCAGGTAAATTATCCGGTCTGTGAAGGGTTCTTACTGCCCCGAGGGACTGATGGGTGGAGTTTATGGAGCTCCACGAAGTCCATGGCTACCCAAATCTGGTGTTTTTAACTGGAAGTGGGGTGCAGTATTTTCTTCCTTCCTGGGGAAGATCCGTGCTGGTGGTCTTTGCGTGGTGGCTGCACGGCTGGCGAGAGATTCTCCATGGACAGTGTCACAGCTGGCCACTCTCTTTGTCTTCAGTGCATTTTCATGTGTGTGTAAACATGGTTACATCCTTCCTTGAGTGTTAGACCGAGCAGAGTGCAGGAGCAGCACTGGGTAAGTGTTGATGTGTGGAATCAGCACTGTTAAAATAGGTGTGGCTTTGGGAGCGGTGTGGTACCGCCACGGCTGGTGCATGGGAAGGTGCCTCGGATGCTGCCCTGATGTAGGGTTTGGTTTCTGAGCCCGGTGCAGGGAAATCGTTACTCAAACGACTGCAAAAGAGTCAAAGCAGTCTTTGCTCAGAATTGCAAATGGAACTGGATCACTAGCAAATGTAATTAACTCCCTGAACTGGGCCCTTCCTTCCCTCTCCTCCTGCTCGGCGGGCGGCCGGAGGGCAGTGATGAGGAGCTATCGAGTACTTTGCTTCCCCAAGCTACGCACAAATAAGACTGACACTTTAGCACTAAGTGCAAGTCAAAAGTAAGCAAGAAAAATAGAATGATCCCAAAGAAGAAAATGGAATTGGAAACCTAGAGATCTGTAAAAAGTAAGAAGAGAGACAATGCAGTAAAACTGCACAAACTTAGACATAATTTACAACGGGGAATAAATGTAGCCAACATAAAAATCTGTAGCAAGAACTCAATTTATAAAAATACCAGTTATTTCATATTTTCTATAAAAAGTTATTTCATATTTTCTATGAAAAGTACAGCACTGTGCTATAAATCTGATAAAAGTTGTAATCACGGGAAAGATTTGTTCCTGTTGTGAACATTTTTTTTATTTCAAGGTTGTAAACTTTCATACTGATGATATTTAGGTTGGACACGCAGTAGCTTGAAGGAATGTATATGACTGCATTTTCATGGGAAGGGTGTTCAAACGTTATGGGGCTCACTTTCAGCTGCTGGCTGTAGTGCTCACGTCTATCTATCTTGTTTAAGGTTCTAACACGACAACATTTGAACAGCAGCCGTGGCAAACGCACCTCCTCCTGCACGTGGGATGTGCTCCTGGGAGCCCCCAGTTCTGAGGGGTCCACAAGGGCACTCCTGGGGGAAAGGCACAGGAACTGGGGCTGGGTAGGGCTGCGGGACCTCGGTGTGAGGAGAGGCCGTGGGGCAGCATCCGTGCACTGGGGACCAGCACCGGCCGGTGAACGGCCTCAGCTGAGCTCCTCCGCGTGTGGTGGGGGGTACAGGGGTCCAGAGGTCCTTCTGAGGGGGAGTGGGAATCCCTCAGCCACATCCCACAAACCAGGGTGTTCCCTACAGCCCCGGTCCGGTCAGGCAGGGCATGGGACACCGAGAGCACACTCCTGACACGGCCACCGCCTCTCCTCACCCCCACTGAGCTCCTGCTAGCTGAGGTAAAGACACATCTCATTCCAGACTGCTTTTTTTCGTTCAATAACATCTACGTAATGCTTTAGAATAAGGCATTTCTTCACTTAAGTAGTGTTGTTTTTAATAGAATTTTTTTTTTTTGCAAACTAATAAATTTCCTTTTAACTTTGCCCAGCGCCTCTAAGAAAAGCCCAAGACCTCTATAAATCCTGGCTGCTGCTCTCTGACGTCTGAGTCCTGCATAGAGACAAAGACACTAATGATTTTTTATTAGCATCCACCCTGCTTTTTATTGAACCTTTTGCAAAGGTCATCAACCGATTTTTTTCATGGGCAGGGAAGAAAGTTGGGTTAGAAACAGGCATCCTGCCAGGAACCTTATAATGAAGGGGAATGTAATAAAGCCGAGGATTGACAGTTTATGTGTTGGTAGTGAAGGAAATGGAGGTGTGGAAGAGTATTACAGGGAATCTTTCTAGTCATATCTTCAATTCAAACATCAGGG
>CM051639.1:11895281-11907781 GCA_028020825.1 Podargus strigoides
TAAACCTTGGGGAACGCTTGCTGTCCTTTGTCAGATTTATACAAGGAGGGTTGGGGATTTTGAATATTAATTTAAGTCTGCATGCACAGTGTCATTTTGGACAAAGCCCTTTAATCTTTGGGCTGTTTGTGGAAATAAATGATGCAGAAATGGCAGCAATTGTACCGAGTTATTCTACTGCAGATTTTGGCCTGGCATCTCGTAGCATCCGGGGCGCGGAGTGGGACACTGCTGCTGTGACAGTGGGAGGGTGGATGGGCTCCAGGGCAGGAATGCAGCTGGGGAAGAGCAGCTGGAATCAAGCACAGGGAACAGGGGCTGAGGAACAGTCAGAAGCAAAAAGAAGACACAACAGTAGAAATCGTTGATGAGAAGGGAACAGGAGCTGGAGTGGATTAGAACCAGAACGGTGCTGAACATATGGACAGCAGAGCAGAGGAGAAAGGAGATAAAGAGGAGGAACAGCTCGCCAAAGCAGCGCAGGGGAATCGCCCCCTCTGAGCAGCACCGGGGCGCGGAGCTGTGCAAGGGTGTGGGCAGGAGGGGACGAGGGACAGCGCGGTTCTGATGCAGCTGTGCCAGCTCCACACAGCTGGGGGGGATGCAGGGCTCCCTCGGCTGGGGACCAGCACCCCTCCTGCCGTGGGGACCCCGAGAGTGGCATCGCCATCCCTTGGCCGTGTGTGCTCAGGCAGCGGCACGTGTGGCTGGAGCCATGGCAGGGCTGTCCCCAGCGTGTGTGTGAGCCCAGGGCGCGCTGGGACGAGGCATGGTGTTGTCAAACCCTGCTCATCTATGGACCTCTGAACAGGCAACAGAAATAATTTAAAGAGATGATGAGACATTTTTATTATTCCCATGAAATTATATGGAATTACAGTTTTAAATGAAGGTGACAGGTTTAAAATGTGTATTTTAGGGCAAAATTAATGCTGTGCTTTCTTGAGTGTGGCAGGCTGGGCGGTGAGGGGGTCGTGTCCGGGGTTCAGGGCGGAGGAGTGGAATGTGTTTGCCCGGGGGTGCCCAGCTGCACACGTGGCAGCTGGGGTGGTGCTGGCACAGCCCCTTTGGAGCCCCAGTGCTGCGAGGAGCGGAGACAGGCACAGGCACCCCTGCAAACACAAGGGGTGCCAAGGGCAGAGCCCCGGGACCCGCTGTATCTAGAGCACGAGTACCTGCTCTTGAACAGATTTAAAGAGGTTAATTGGGCTGGGACGTACAGGTTGCATTACATCTCTCGTGGCAATGTTGATTGAGGAAGCCATGGCTCTAGTGATTTTTGTACTGCTGTAATTATTTCTAAACTTTCTTTTCGGCGCTGTTGGTAACAGCTTGGCACCGCGCCTGCGTGACCTGATTAAACTTACAAATTGTCAGCCTTGATCTATAGGATGCAGAAGAGATTGCTGACTGAGCACTGCTTTAGAAACTCTGGATTTAAAACAAAAATTGGATTTAAAATGTGGTTCCCAACAATGCAGTGCAGGAGCACTGGTGATTTTGAATACGCACTCGGTGTCCCGGCATCACAACAGCAACCGAACCCCCGCATGGCAAGGGGCAGTTGGATTCCTTGTTGCTCTCCTCGGGCTGTGGTTGGTGCTGTGGAGTGGTGTCCTGCCCTGAGCACACCCCACTCCCACAGCGGCTGTTCCCAAGGCCGTGCTCCCCGTCCTATCTCCATCATTTCCCTCCTCTCGTTGAAATTTCAGCTCCACCCATGTGGTGCCACAGCCCACGGGCGTGTGTGGAAATGGCAGTGTCCGTGGGATTTGCAGTTGAAGTCTGTAGTTGAGGAGCAAGTGGCAGCTTTTTCCCCAGGCACTTTAGACCAGCGCTTGGACCTCACAGGAGAGGTGGCTGCCAGTGGTGCAAGTCTCCCTAAGAGTACCGTAGTGCTTAGATCCATTTGGAAGGAAATGAGAAGCAAATCAATTATTTGCAAATAAATAATGCACTTCCTTTACCACACGGTCTTGTGTCAGAGGGACGTAGTGTGTAGGGTAGTGCCAGCAGGTTTAGCTCCGTCTTGGAGAACCACCGGAAGGTGTGTGTGTGTGCTCATGCGGCTGCTCCTTTAGGACCTGCAATGAAGTGTTCAAACGTTCTTCAGGGCCCTTTAAAAGCCTCCTGAAGGTGTTCCTGCTCTGCACAGGACCCGCGAGGGTCCTGCAGCCCTGTGTCACCCTGCAGCAGCCTGGCTGCGGCGCCCGGGGGTGCCCGCTGGGGTCCGGCCGGAGGAAGGGCTGTGGGCAGGTCTGGCCCCGTGGGGCAGGAGGGCTCTCCCAGGCGTGCAGCGAGCGGGCAGCGGCCGGGCACATGTGAGAAATACTGACTGTGTTTTCTCTTGTTCTCTCTTTTCTGCCCAAGGTTTGAGCATCCGAGGAGCCCAGGAGGAAGACCCTCCCGATCCCCAGCTAATGAGACTAGACAATATGCTTCTGGCAGAAGGAGTCTCAGGTCCGGAGAAAGGTGGGGGATCGGCGGCAGCAGCTGCAGCCGCAGCAGCCTCTGGAGGGTCTTCAGATAACTCTATTGAACACTCAGATTACAGAGCCAAATTGACCCAGATCAGACAAATCTATCACACAGAGCTGGAGAAATATGAACAGGTCAGACATCAGCCTCTCAGTTGTACGTGTACCTGCCGCTGCCTCCTCCGCACCTCCGCCTGCCAGCGCCCGCTGCTGCCCGGCTCCGGACCACGTCCCCTCCCCTTCCCCACCCCACTCCTCCCATAGAGACCGGGGTGCTGTGGGAGCCCGTGGGGCCTCGAGGAGACGCTCACTGGGCCCAGGACGCATGTCGTGCATGCCTGAACGTTTGCTGTTGTCTGTCACGGCGTAAGAGCAGCACCGGGCCTGTGTGTCCCCTCTGAGCCAGCCCAGGGGGAGAGGAGGAGAGCTCTGTCCCTCAGTGCCAGCTCCGTGCCCCGTGGTGTGGTGTCACAAGGCCGGGTGTGGCGAGGCGGGGAGCACGGGCAGGCGAGGGCCGTGCTGGCGGCCGCGGGCTCCGGGAGCAGGCGGCGGGAGGTTCTGGTGCGAGTCGGCCGTGGCAGGGGCGAGGGAGCGAGGCGCTGGCACCGCGTCTGGCCGGGCTTTGGGAGCTGCCACTGTGGGTAGGAGGTTCAGAAATCCCAGTGAAACCTTTTCAGGTGGGTGCTGGCACTGGGTGTCTTTGGGGCGAAGAGCGCGCTGCAGAGACCTGTGGGTTTACGTTCTCTGCTGGGACCTGGGGACCCGCCACATTTGCTGCTCTGGTGGCACAGGGAACGGTGTCCACGTGCTGCTGGCTGGCCTGGGCACAGCGTGGCTCCTGCCCGTGGGGTGGGGGGCTGTGCTGCCCCCGTTTCCCTGTAATCCACGGGAGAGGCTGCTCTGCCTCCTCTCTTCTCTGGTTTGCAATGAACAATGGCATCAGAGGAGACAGGGGAGGGAAGATGGCACGAGACCCCCGGCCCTCGCCAGCCTCAAGCGATGTCCTCGTTTTCCCCTCCCGGAGGTGTCCTAATAAAGCCTCTAAACCCCGAGTCTGATCGGCTCAGCCGGCCTCATCAGCCGGCGGTGCCAGGGCTGAGCCGGGGAAGTCCTGTGTTTGACCCCAGCCTGGCATGGGAAGGCATGGGCTGTGCAGAGCAAAACCACCCGAGAGAGGGGGGGGCAGCAGTGGGACCGCTCAGGCTGCGGGGGCCAGGAGAGGAGCTGCCCGGCCCCTTCCCCAGCCCCCTGCTCTGCCTTGGCTTGGCAGCCTTGGTGCCTCTTTATTTCCCTTCCTCTGGTGTGCAGACCCTCTGGAGGGTCTCTGCCTGCTTTGCTTTGCCTTTCTCTGCCACCAGAAACAAAGACACAGTCTGTGACAGGCCACGCTGGCACAGCCGGCTGCTGCCAGCCGCGTGTCAGCTCTGGGCAGAAGCGATGGGGTGATGGGGAGCGGGTCTGGGCACCGGTGGAGCGTGGAGGAGTGGGAGGGGGTGGCACCCGCCAGGCGGTCCGTGCAGCATCCCACCGCAGGCACGGGCAGGACCGCAGTCTGGGCAGTGCAAGGCTGGTGTGGTTCAGGTGCTGGTGGTGCTGGTGGCCTCATCCATGCTGCCTCTTGCACTGTGGTGTTCAAGTGGTGAACAAATAACTGAGCAGATAGCTGTCAGGGGCTTTGTGCAAATCTCCTCCCTCAAACGACTCCCCCCCTGCACCCACCAGGTACCCCAGATGTCCTGGGAGGATGCTTGGGCTCTCCTTGCATGCAGGGCACAGCGTGCAGCCTGTGGCACTGAGGTGGGGGTGCCCATGGGGTGAACCAGTGCCACCCAGCCCGAGCATGTCTCATAAACTGCAGGGACAGGCTGGAGAGAGATCTGGGGCTGAAGCAACGGCAGGTCGGTGCTTGCAGCTGCTCCTGGCAAGCGTCCTCTGACTCTGATCCGTTTAATGATGTGAGGGAAGCAGCAGCATTTTTAGCCCTGTAGCTCCATTTACAAAGGTTTCAGCTGAAATGTCACAGCCATCCGTCCCTGCCACAGGAAACTTTGGGGGATGCTCAGGCACTGCCAGGAGAGGAGAGAGAGGTGGAGCTGCTCTGAAACACGTCCCCTCCCTGTCGCTCCTGACACCCCGCAGGACAAACACCATCATCTCCCCAGCCTGGCAGCTAACGCTCTCCTGCCGCTTTGTCTCCGCGCAGCGCCACTCTCCGCAGCCAGGGCTTTGCCTCCAGCAGCTGCGGGTTCCTGAGCCCTCCTGCAGCCCAGCAGGGCACTGCCCTCCTCTCCCCTGGCACAGGCGCTCCTGCAGCCGGCAGCAGGAGCCAGGGCAGCGTGCTGGAGCTGCTTTCCAGGCAGAGTTTGATCCTGATGTTTGTTGCCAGTTAGGGGAATGCACTCAGAAGAAAAAAAAGAGCAAGCAATGGAAAGTGTGTCACGCCATCCCACAGCTCTCCCCTCGCCGCGCGCCGGGAGAAATGGCCGTACACAGACAGCTCCTTCCATAATTTACAGCTGCTATAATAGAGATGACATATTGAAAGCTATCTTCTATAATTACACTGAAATACATTTTTTGCTGTAGGCAAAAGTACTGTAAGGGTCCCAGGCCTCCCAGAGCAGCTGGGAACCTGCTTCCCAAGTTCACAGATGTCTTCTGAATTCACCCCAAACTGGGGTGAAGCGTGGCTGCTCGGAAGACACCACCAGCCCCACGGAGCGCTGCCTGGCGCCGAGCCCCTGAAGACTGTTTTGGGCCATTTCCTCTCTTTTTCTTGTGCTCGTCTGAGGAGCCTTGCTGAAGCATTAAGGCTAGCAGGAGCATCCTTGCTCTGCAAGGCTTCTGAGCAGGTTAACAAGACCATCACTTATAACCTGACATTATTAATAATGTCTCAGGCACCAAGCAGAGGCCTGAAAAATAGTACTGCAAAAGGGATCAAGTAGCTCGGACGCTATAAATAAACAAGAGAAAACAAGACAAAGCATCAGAGCCTTCTGAGCTTACCTCCACTCTGCTGCACTGAGGCAGCTCTGCAGATGGGAGCTGCTGGTGAAGGTAAGTTCAGACCAGGCTCTCTAACTAGCTGTGACCAAACAATCTCTCATCCAGCAATTTAAGGAAATTCAGGGAAAGGTTTTTGCTTTTTGAAAGGAAGAAACTCACTTTAGCTTTGAAACATCTGATGTTTGATATTGTGTTTGTGGAGAAATATTTCTCCCGGAAAAGGCATATCTGAAAATATTTTTAATGCAACAGTTGCCATTTTTATTGTACTTTAAAATCTAATTCCCTGGATGTGCAAACAAGGGGGCACTTGGCAAGCTGTGTGCCTGACATGTTCTTTCAGTGCCAAGTACTCAGATTCAGCCGCACCTTTGGGACAGTCAGAGCTGCTCTTCTCTCTCAGGGAGGGAGCTGCTGCTTTTCAGTGCCCATGTTACCGTACCTCTGTGCATCGTTTACCAGGACTGGTACTTTTGTGGTCGGTCGGGTGGTGGAACCCAAGGTTTTGCATGCTGGGATCACCAGGCAGCTCGGCAGCACACGCAGGAAGGACGCGGTCCCGATGCAGCGAGGCTGGTGGGAGCAGGCGCCAGGCAGGCGAGCTGCTGCGGTGGGTCTGCCTTCACAGAGGCCAAAGGTTTGGGATGGGAGGAGGAGAAACAGGTCAGCTGGGACAGCTCTGCTCAGCCTGGGCGAGAGGAGAGGGGCCGGGCTGCTCAGGGCAGCGTCCTCGGCTCTTCGGTGGGGCGCGAGGGGATGGTGGCGGTCACCTCCGCGAGCTTCGCTGTCTGAAATGGCAGAACAGAGAGAAGGAAAAGCAAATGGGAAGCGAGGATGAGAAGTGTCACACTGCTCAACCTGGAGCTCAGAGAGCCTTGGGAAGGGCAGGAGGGGCTGTCGGTCCGCACCGGCGTGGAGCGGGTGAGCTGGCACAGCCTCCACGGCACCGGCACCTCGGCAGTGCCGGGCGAAGGGCGTCTGCACCGGGGCTCGCCGAGCCTCACGGAGCGCTGCCGCAAACGGGTGCTGCAAGGATGTAAATTAGCCTGTAATTTACTTTCAGTAGTGTAAAGAAAAAAAAATCACTTTGCCTGAAGTGTATGCATCTTTCTTAAGGGTGTACCCAGATTTTAATTATCTAAATGTAAATACTTAACGAATTTTACTTAGAGTAATGAGCTAAAGTGCACACTACATAAATGAGATGTTCTAATTAATCATGTATGAACTACTGGTTTAAAGAAAAGCTATGTGAATTCTGCGAATGTTGGGCTATTGCCAAATTGCTAATCAGCATTTGCATTCATAGATGGCTTCACTTAATAAGTTGTGAGACGTTCGGCAAATGTTACAGGAAATTATGAGTTTTTAGATGCATAAACTTTTCACTTTTAACTCTTTCCCTCGCACAATTTATTGAAATGCAGGAGAATCCCTGGAAATGTGGTTGTCGGACAAATTACGTCGATGTTTTACCCTGGCTTTAGGGGAAGAAGGGCAGATCCGTAACGCATGTGGTCTGGAGGAGACACTTGCGGGGTTTCCTCCGTGTGATTTGCTGGCTGCTGAGCACTGCTCGACACCCGTTACGCTGGGTGCACAGGAGTGAAATCCTGTGGCCTGCTCTGGTGGTGATGGCGCGTCGGGGCGGCTGCCTGCCCGCAGCCATTCCACGTGTGATCCCAACCCCTCCTCTCCGTGGTCTGGCGGGGCCACAGCCTGCTCTGGAAGGGATAAGCGCGGCAGGGGCGGTGCCGCGGTCACTCAGCATCCCTGGCTGCCACAGGACAGTCCTGGGTCTCACAGACAGGGCGCCTGCCACCTGCTCCTGCGGCTGCGCGCGTGGGGAGGGGACGGGGCAGCGCGAGGGTCGCCAGCTCCCCTGGCGCTGCCTCCCCCCAGCAGCCAGGCCCAAGCTTGTGTCCCTGTGGGATGGTGCAAAGCAATTCCTGAGCCTCTCCTTCCTTTGCAGGCATGTAATGAATTCACCACACATGTGATGAACCTTCTCAGAGAACAGAGCCGGACACGTCCCATTTCTCCCAAGGAGATTGAAAGGATGGTGGGCATCATTCATCGAAAATTCAGCTCCATCCAGATGCAGCTCAAACAAAGTACTTGTGAAGCAGTAATGATTCTAAGATCAAGGTTCCTCGACGCCAGGTAAGGCAGAGGCGAGTGTCCCCAGTGCTTTCTGCAGGGGGGAGAAGGGACAATTGCTGGGCAGCCCAGGCAGAGCCTGGCCCTGCATCTCTGCCTGGGCAGGGACCTGCTGGCAGAGGGTGCTCTGCCCCCAGAAACAGCCAGGGCCCTTGTCCTTCCCCCAGCGATGCTGTGGAAGGGGGGTTTCCTGCACAGAGCTTTCACCAGCACCAGTGTCTTTTCCACACATCGTAGTGCAAAGGTGGGGTTGGTTTACCCGATGCTTTCTTGCTTACCCTGCTTCTGGGGGAGTCACAGAGGATTTGTGCAAAGGGCTGCTCTGTCACCCCAGCAGTTCTTTAAGTGGCTGCTGGTGCCGATGTCTCGGAGCATAAGGCCAGCCTTGCAGAACCCTGACCCTGTAATGGAGAGCCACGTTCTGTGGCAGGGACGTGCCCACAGGCTGCGGCTGACGCCGGGCTAGCAGCTGCGCCGGCCCGAGGTGAGAAGGGCGATGCTGCTTCCGAAAGCCAGACCTGCTGGCCCGTCTCCCAGCAAGCTGTCACCTGGCTGGGGCATGGAGAAGGCAGCACCTTCCGACTCGCTCCCATCGGACAGGCTCAGCGCTGTCCCCGCAGCCTGGTGGCCTCCAGAGCAGGCACTGCTTTCTGCAGGCAGGCAGGGATTGAGAGGGGGGCTATAGGCACAGCCAGATGAGTTTGGAAACCCTGAGGAGGTGGGACATCAGTCCCCAACCCATCCCTTCCACAGGGCTCCCCTCTGCAGAGCAGGACCCTGGCAGCTGGCAGAGCCCAGCGGAGCAGGGAGGAGCAGCAGGCAGCACGCAGAGCCTGCCGGCAGCAGCCAGCTCCGCTTCACACCTGAGAGCTGTGAGGAGCTAAACAAGAGCAAAATAATGTTATTAACAAGGAGGTCAGTGGCAGGCGTGGGGAATTAGGGCAATGACAGCCAGGTGGAGGAGGTGTCTGTGGAGAGCTCCAGGAGCTGCAAAAGGTAACGCTTGCAGATGCACATTTGAAAGTGATTTCTTTAAAGAGGAGGAAGGTAAATAAGGCAAAATGAGCGGAAGCACAGTAATGAGATAAACGTAGCTCTGGGGAGAGCCTGCCTGCTCCAGGATGCAGTGCAGTTAGCAGCACGGTGATACGGCTAGAAGAGAGCGCTGGGGATTGCGCTTGGCTGCCTGCTGGCCTGGGGCACAGGCACTTGGATTGCAACCAGCCCTGCGGGGCAGGGAGCTCTGGGGGAAACGTTTAACTGCTGCTCTCCAGAGGACGTTCTGGGGAGCAGGAGAGCGGCCGACTCGGCTCTGGAAAGGCTGTGCTCCCAGGGAGCCCGCAGCCCTCGGTGCCCGGCCCCGCGGCATGAGAGCCCGGGGCAGGAGGGTGGACAGATGGGTCTCCCTTGCAAAGCCCTGAAAGCCACTTGCTGATGGAAGCCAATTAGCTCTGTGCTACACAAGGACACGGCAGCGAGGCCGCCCTGTCCCTCTCCTGTGCTCAGCACCGGTGCAAAGCCCCGGCTGACCTCCCGCTGAAGGGAAGGAGGTTCCTTGGGCTGCGGTCAGGGAGAGCAGTTGGGCAGCTGGGAGGTTCGGGCTGGGTTGCATACGTGGGTGCAGGGTGCCCAGCTTGGTGCCCAGCTCAGCGCCCTGCCTCACCTTCCGCTTCGTTGTGTTCCCTGCCACAGCACACAGCGTGGCACCCGCGGTGGCGCGAGGCCATCAGCAGAGCTCGGGTCCCTGCGGGCCAGATGTGGGCAGTGCCGCCTGCTGCCCCCTCTGCAGTGCCCGGCGCCCCGCTGGAGGTCACCCCGGCGGGATCGGGGTGCCGAGGCGGTGCTGCTGTGTGGCTGATGCTGTGGCACAGGCATGTGGAACAAGGGTCGCTTCCACCCCAGCCCACCCTGCTGGAGTCCTCTTTGCTTCTGGAAGAGCAGCTGTGGTTTTCTTGTCTCATTTCAGACGGAAAAGGCGTAACTTCAGTAAACAAGCCACGGAAATCTTGAATGAGTATTTTTACTCCCACCTCAGTAACCCCTACCCCAGTGAAGAAGCCAAAGAAGAGCTGGCAAAGAAGTGCAGCATCACAGTATCACAGGTAAGCAGTGAGCGTGAGCAGGTCCCGTCCCGCCGCTCCCGGGGCAGTGCGTCGCCTCCCTGCTCCCCTTCCAAAGCTGCCGTCTCCTTCGGGCTCTGGGATGTGTCCCCAGCAGAGGTGTGTGATATGGAGAAGGCCTCTGCCAACGCACCTCTGGAATCCCTTCGGAACTGCACCGTTGCTCGTGGTTCAGCGGGGTGATGCACGTGGCTGAGCTCTGTAGGAAGGGCAGTGTCCCTGCAGGTGGCCGGGGCTGTGCTGGGGTAAGGCAGTGTGCGTGCAGGGATGGGGACAGGAATGAAAAGGCTATGAGGTTAGCACCCAGCTCCAGTCAGCTTTCCCCTTGCGCAGTCAGGGCAGGTCCCTGCTGAGCCTTGCTCTCTGCTGTGAATTCGTTACAATTTGCCATTATTCTGGGGGAAGGCCAGTTTATTGACAAATATCTAATCTACCTCTATAGATCAGAATTTCTTGGATTGCTTGAAGCTGGTTTTCTAAGCCAGCCAGAAATTCAGCCTCTTGATCTGCTGAAGTGACACAAGTGGTTTCTCTAGCAAAAATGTATTCAGCAGATTTGCTCCTTTTATCTCATGTAACAGATGTTACTGTGAAGTTAATGTGAGGAAAACCAGCATCTCCCTCATCAGAAATGTGCAGTGTCGGTGGCTATGGCTGCTTTCACTGTAGACCAAAGTACATTCACAGCTCTGGACCGGTGCCTCGCAGCGATGTTCAGGCCCATGATACAGCTCCATTGAGCTTTTCTTCACCAGATAGCTTAAAAAGCAAAACAGCACTTTGCTTTCCTTGTGGCCTGTACATTTGATAGAAAATTACTCCCACCGCAAATCCTGGCTCATGCAGCTTGGGAAGGGCTGCGCTCGGGTGGCAGGGAACGCTCCCCAGCAGCTTCCAAGTTCTCCAGCCACCCCATTGCCCATTGCGAGGGCCGATGCCGGCTCCTCCCAGCTCCGCCAGCTCCACTTATCAATATTTCAGGTCCTTTAGAGGAGCAGTGCCTGCGGCGAATGTGTTAACTATTAATGATTGCCGGCTGCAGTATTGGCATTATTAGCAATGCAACCTTTAGCTTTATAATTAAGACCTGAGCTGAGATTTACTTTATAGGTCTCCCTTGGATGCATGAAAAATTCAGGCACTTTATTGAAGACTTTCAAATAAGGCTGCCCAGCTCCCCCAAGTTTGATATTATTTAATTGAGGTTGGGTGCACAAACCCGAGCAAAACCGCCCTGTGACACGCGAGGCCAGCGGAGCTGTGTGCGCTTTGCTCTCTGCTTGCTCGTTCCTTGGCACGCAGCACATACCACGCACCGAGCCAGGTGGGCAGTGTGTGTGCCTGGTGCCAGGGCAAGGTAAGGGATGGAGATGGGCACGGTTTCTCCCAGTCCACTTACGAGTGGCTGTAGTGATGGACAGGAATTTTGGGGGAGAAGTTCAGCACCAAGCTTGTTCCCTCTCATGTTGCCCCTTCGTTGCTGTGAGCGTCACGCGTGAGTAACTGCAGGCCTGGGCACATACAGGGGCAGCTGAGGTGGCAGCTTTTCTGTGCCCACAGGCATCCCGTGGCTGCTGTGCATGGTCTTGCTCATCTTGGGCTGCAGCCCTGCCTCTTGCTGGTTTCAGTCCACTTGGCACAAGATGGTTTATAGCAATTCCTCCAGTAAGTGGTGTCCGAAAATCGTCCCATGTGAGCCGAGGCAGCCTGCTGTGTAGTTAGGAGGGGCAACGCCATCAACACGAACTTGGAGAATCTGAAAGTTCTTCAGCTCTGCTGGCAGAGTGTAATCAGGAGAGATTACATGGCAGCGAGCACGACAGGCCTGCTGAAGAGATGCTCTGTGTCCCCCAGCGGATGCAGGTTGTGCCTGGCAGGGCAGCAGCTGGCGATCCCACGGAGTGGACGGATAAAAAGCTGGATCTAGATAAGGCTGAAGCGACTGAAGGAAATGAGACGAAACATTTGAGAAGCCATAACTGATTGCTTCTAGTGCTAATAGATCTGATTTCTGTCTTAATTGGTTGTTTGATAAGATTTAATGTATATGTTGTAGAATGAAATAAAAGGCAGGCAGATGGTCCAAAAATGTAGCAGCAGCAGCGAGCCAGTGACATGAATGTAGGTTTGTCTCTTTAATATTTGATAGGAACATGAATTAGTTGTTTCTTGAATCCATTAGGAACTCTGGGTGAGCGATGGGCGTAGCTGCGTTGTGTCCTCTGGAGCAGCGGGTGCAGCAGGAGCTTTGCAGGGTGCTGGTTGCCAGCCTAGAGCAAGGGCAGCACTGCCCACCCAACCTGGGCAGCAGCTGCTGGCAGGGCGGGTCTGGGGCCGCGGCGGGAGCTTTGCCCTGCCAGGTATTATAAACGGCTGGGAAGAGCTCTGGGTGCTGGGAAAGCCTGAAATCGGGGCAATGCATCATCTGATGGGAGAGGAGCCTGTGTGTGAGAGAGGGAGTGCCTGCGATCAGCTGGTTGCTTAAGTTCCTGACAGATCTGCTGTCACTGCTAGGAAACGCGAATGCTGTGGATATCCTGATCGTTGATTTCCAAAGGTGGTTCCCGAGGCCGCCCGGTGGGACGGCGGCGTTAGGTGGTATTTACTGGGTCCAACTGGGCTGGAGTTGTCTGTCTTTGTGCTGAAAAGTGTGTGGATTTTTGAGGCCATCTAGCAGAAAAGCTCTGAGCACGCAGTGTAAAACAGCCCAGCGCACGCTGCGCTGGCGGCTGGC
>CM051639.1:11910281-11987781 GCA_028020825.1 Podargus strigoides
TGTTTGATTGGTCCAGGGGCGTGCATAAACAGAGGGGTCTCGCACACATCCACGGACAATACAGTTGATGTACAGAGATTCCTCAATTATGAAACTGTTAATAAAGCATAATCTGATTGTCTACAATAATTATTTGCTAGGTTTCATTAATGTATTATTGCTTCTCTGACTGACAAGGTAATATTAAGAGCAATATATAGAATACGGTGGAGTATTATCTAGGGAGCAGAATATATAAGGTACTGTTTGTATTGCTGTTAAAAGCTAGAGGCTTTTCATTACTTGTGTTTAAACAAAAGCTATAGCTACATAAAATGCAGCAGGATTTGTCTTCTCCTTGATGCAGTACAAGGTGCTGTGATGTGGGTGCCTTACCTGGTGCTGAGATGGAGCGCAGGGGTGTGAGAGGTGCTGCAGAGCTGCCATGGCTTGTGGCAGGGTGTGGGGACCCCAGGGTGCTCGGGACCCCAGCCCCTGCCTCGCCCCAGGCCGGGGTCGCTCACTGCGGGGATGGCCGATAACCACTGGTGTTATTACTGCCCCCCCCACTTTGCCTCTGTGTTGTTGCAGATGCATTTTGTCTCGGCAGCCTTGGCTGTCATCCTTGTTACAGACTGGGTTTGTTATTTAGGAGCTCCGTTGCAGCAGCTGGAGTTAAACAAAGCCACTGAGAAAGGTTGTACGAACTTCTCCGAGCGGCTCCAGCCGTGACCTCTGCGTGGGTTAATGGTCGGTGCCCCAGGAGCCACCTTGGCTTCAGTACAGTATCTTCAAAGGGAGATGACAAAGTGACTTTTCAGCCATTATTGATTTATATGATTCCTTTCATTTTCAGCTGACCAAACACGATTCTATGAGTGGGCTGCCAAGGTTGTTCCAGCCCAAAAATAAAGAACAATTGCTCTCGCTGCCCGCTCACCCTCACGCAACCGGACCTTGTCCCCCTTCAGCAGCTTGTGGGCTCTTGCACTGATTTCATTGACAAATGGCTCGTAGTGGTAGGAGACAATGCTGTACTCAACGCCACAGCGAGCTCCGGGAGGTGTGTCGCCATCCGTCATTTCCACAGTAATGTTTAACTGGTCCTCAGGTGCTGCTTGGGGCACTGAGTACCCAGCAGGTATGGGGTGGGGGATGGGGCATGTGTTTGCTGGACCAAACAGGACATCTCAAAGTGGCCGTGCTTTGCTGGGTCAAGCGCTTCGTGTCCTTCACCCTTGCCCCCTCTCCCCGCTGCAGGTGTCCAACTGGTTTGGCAATAAGAGAATCAGGTACAAGAAGAACATTGGGAAGTTCCAGGAAGAAGCCAACCTCTACGCGGCAAAGACGGCCGTGACCGCAGCGCACGCCGTGGCCGCCGCCGTCCAGAACAACCAGACAAACTCCCCCACCACACCGAACTCTGGTACGTACCCAGCATGAGGGCACCCCGAAGGGCAGGCCCTGAAGGAGGACCCTCCGTGGCCCCGCTGCAGGGCTGGGCACTGCCCTGGCTGCCCCCGGCGGCCTCGGGGCGAAGCTCCCGCGGCTCTGTGGGCAGCGGAGCGGGGCCCGCGTAATTCCTGCAGCGGGGACGTCTGCCTGGCTCGGGCTGCTGGCACCTGCTTTGTGTCCGTAGATATTTTTAAGTTTTCTCATTCAATGCAAATAACATAAAACAAGGCAGAGCTCCAAGTCTGTTTTTGTAGAGCTGTTAAAGTTATTGTCAAGATAAGAACAAAACAGAGGAATCTTTTAGCGTGCACTAATTAGAATTTAAACTCTGGGCTGCTTGAAATGCAGTTGCTATTATATATAGAAATCTAAGGATGCAACTTTTATTTTGGAGTTACTCTACACATGTTCTCCTGCAGTATTTAAAAACTGTCTCACTAGTGTGCTGCTGACATTCTGCAAATCTGAGCATTACATTAGTAGGGGAGTGTGTGAAGAGGAGGTCGCTTTCCTGGGCTCCAGAGGCAGAGGTTTCCACGAAGCACAGATGTGTTTGACACTATTTACAGTGAAGTTTTGCTGCGAGTGAGTTGTAGACAACTTTTAAAGGGTATAGAGATCCATGGGGGAAAAAAATGCTTTAATGAAAAGAAAGAAAAAGGTTCCTCCTCTGGTGGTACCAAACCAGCTAATTAGAAATTACCAGCCACTGCCCTTGGAAGGAGACGTTAATCACAGGCTCCAGATGAGTTTTTCTCCGAGTGTTGGTGGTGGCATCGCACGTGAGGCGACCCCCTCTGGCGTGGAAGCCTGTGGCTGCCCAGGCTGCCGCTGGCAGGGCAGTGCCACCCGGGGCAGCGGTGGGCGGGGGGCCGAGGTGGCCCTGCGCCGGGGCCAGCAGCCGTCCCTCTGCTGCGCGCTGCCTGTCCTTCTCCTCTCCTCTCGTCTGCTCCTTCCCCCGCCCGCAGCTCGCTGGGGTTATATATTTGCAGCTCTCTGTTATTCAGCTACCTAACTCTTTCCTTTCCAGGTTCTTCTGGTTCTTTTAACCTCCCAAATTCTGGGGACATGTTCATGAACATGCAGAGTCTGAATGGGGATTCTTACCAGGGGTCCCAAGTCGGAGCCAATGTGCAGTCACAGGTAGGAGAAATGCCCCACAGTAGGGCCTTTCTAGCAGGGTAGGGTTTGGGCTAAAAATTCCACCTTACTCTGGCTCTATTCAATGGTCTGTGCCTCGCTGCAGAGTGGAGGCTGCATATTTCTGAATGTGACCTATTCTTACCCCAGCATTGAATTCCACAAATATAAAGAGTGATTTTTTTCTGATTGAAATTTTAAGCTTTGTGAATGCATTCGGCTCTGGCTTGAGCTCATGGAATGGGATTGGGTGCCTCTGACTTCCATGGACACTGTCAATCCAGTGAATTTTCTTTCTTTTTTCCTTTTCTTTATTTTTATTCCTTTTTTTAAGAAGCATCTTTCTTTCATTTATTAGCCAAAGTTTTATTTATTTATTTATTTATTTAAATGTCAGAACCCATCTAACTGAGCTGTTAAAATGCAACTCATTCTCAGTCACTTTTCCAGTCCTTCCAGACAGGGCTAGCTCCATGTTTTATATGCAGTATATACTCCATAATCCTTCCTATACATGCAAGCACATACAGACGTATAAATATGCACAGCACTTTGCTGCAGACACTTGAGAAGGACCGAGAGGACGCACTGCTGTGAGGAAGTTGTTGTTTGGCTGGTGTGAGAAGCAAAGATGTATGGGCTTTAACGTGCAAGGATTTGTTGAAATTCTGCCAGTCATTCTTGATTGATAAATTTGCCTTTCATAGAAGATGCTAAACCCTTTTGGCTCACATAATTCAAAATGTTGCCTATTGTAAGTGATGATGTTTTAATAGATTTGGAATGATGAATTTTGTTTCCCCTTACTTTAAGGTGGATACCCTGCGTCATGTTATCAATCAGACGGGAGGATACAGTGATGGCTTGGGAGGAAATTCACTGTACAGTCCACATAATTTAAATGTGAGTACCCAGGGGAACAGTAGTTTGGGGTGTCAGGTAAATGCAGTCATTAATACACGCGTTAATTACCCTCACAAGAGCGTTGTTTAATATCTCACTGTTGGGGATGAACGGCAGAATAGCCCTTGGTCCAGCTGTGAGTCCTGGTAGCGTAGGAAGAGAGAAGTTCCTGGAGCTGTGACTACAAGTGATTCGAATTTTTATGATTTTCAGTCTTAGGAGTGGAAAAGTAATAGCCTTGGAGAGAAGGCTCTTGTTCTTGGCAGAGATGGTCAGATAACTGTGCTCGGGTTTGTTATTGCCTGCAATCAGACACCAGCACTGTGCTTTTGATACACTTTCAGCCATTTCAAGGGTGCACATTTCTCCTGTGCTGGAGAAGTACTTTTGGCCTTGTTACTCCAAACGGAGAGAGCAGTAATTCTGGCAGAGAGATGCCAGTGAATGGAGGGATTATCGGCCTGATGGCGGTAGGTGCTAGGTGTGCTGCCTCTCGCTGGAAGCGACGGGCTCTGGCAGTGCTCCGACCCTCGCCGGCTGGACCCCGCACGCGGTGCCAGGAGAAACAAAGGCAGAGGTCTGTGGGCGTCCTCTTCACCCCTCAGTTCCAGCTTGCTTCTCTCATTTGCAACTTCAACAATTAATGCTTTTTTTTTTTTTTTAAATGTTTCATATTTGAGAAGTGACTTCCATTTGTCTTCCTTCACGTTAAAACGACTGTGGAGAATTCCCCATCCAGTGACCGTCTCCCCCATCCCAGGGGCCGCCCCACGTTTCAGGACCCGCTGTGGATGGGGTGTGGGTGCTGAGCGGTGTCGGGGACCCGCAGAGGGGGGCTGTGGGGAACTGGGAGACCCAGCATGAGGCAGTGCAGCCACAGGGAGCGGGAGGTTTTTCCCCCTTTTTGGGTTTCCACTTGCCATGAGAGTAAATATTAATGATTTAAAATGTGATTGAAGATGTTCAATTGTAAAGGGAAAAAAGTACCATTAAATACTCAAATCTTTTACATTTGAAATGTCAAATCTTTCTTTTTGGGTTTATAAATAACTCATAATAACCCACAACAAACCATATAAAAAGCCTTTTAGTTGCATTTCTCCTTTTTCATTTAAGTGTTTTGAAATGCTTCAGAGAATTTGCGATATCCTTATCAACATGATAAAATATGAAACTGTGATTGCCTGCAGCATTTTACAGACATGAATTCCATCTTCACTGATGAGGCCTGATAAGGCGCTGTTGTATAATACAGTGCATAATCTCAAACCACCAGAGTAAGGATTAATTTATTTGAAAAAAAGAATGCTTGCTGACAACCTCTCCTCCAGCTGCCAAGCTGAGTAAAAATATTGTACATTTGTTGTTTATAAATTTGGATAAAAGAGGAATGATGTTTACTTCAGATGGAATATCTTTAGACTCGTATCTGCACAAGAGTTTTTCTTTCTCTAAGTAGATTCTCGTATCTTTAAAAAGGAAAAAAAGCAGCGGTGGCTGCGCACCGGGAGCAGGATTTGTGCCTCCCATGCTGTGCTGGAGGGCGGGTGCTGAGCTTCGGGCCGTGATGTGACTGCAGCTTCGTGTTGCTGTTAATTTTATAATTTCACGTACGGGGAGCCAGACCCCGGCCTCTGGGTCTGTCAGGGAACAGCTCCTCCGTTCGCTGCTCTCATCCGCACAGGGATCGTTACTGAGGCTGCTTTCGCCTCCTCTCGGAGCCATAAAGCGATTTCCCTTGTCGTGATGGACGGACAATGGTTTTAGTGTGGAACGGGGCCGGGCTGGGTGCGGGGTGTCCCAGTCCCCCGCGCCGCCATCCCCCACCCTCCCCGCAGCCCCCGGCGGTTCGGTCCCGGGGCACATCCCGAGGCTGTTAGCACGGGTCAGCCTGTCCCGGGGCACGTCCCGGAGCCGTTAGCACGGGTCAGCGTGTCCCAGGGCACGTCCCGGAGCCGTTAGCACGGGTCAGCCTGTCCCGGGGCGTGTCCCGGAGCCGTTAGCACGGGTCAGCCTGTCCCAGGGCTGGGCGGCTCTGCCGGGCTGTGCGGAGAGGCGTCCCCGTCACTTCCACTCAGTGTCCCCCAACTCACGAGCCCGGCGCCTGCCGCATTCCGACTGCCACAGCAGTCTGTGGCGACAGCGATGGGACCAGACACTCCCCGCAGCCCCTTCCCCCCGCAGCCCCTTCCCCCCGCAGCCCACGCGTGGCAGCCGCAGGGCCTGGCTCTGCGGTGGAGGCGGTTCCACGCCGCGGGACGCGGGGGCAGAGCAGGGTTAAGCACAGCAGCCCCAGACTCGCCCCCCCCGGGGCAAAGCGTGGGCTGGGGGATGTTCCTCGCTAAATGCAGAAGTCCCGGAGCCCAATTGCGGCGGCACGGCGCTGTGTCCCACGGAGCCACAGCCGCGGGTGTCGGTGTGCGGCGCGATTCATCCGCGGAATTTTATCAGCTGCGTTGTTTTTCCCTTTCCAGGCTAACGGAGGCTGGCAGGACGCAACCACTCCATCTTCTGTGACTTCCCCGACGGAAGGGCCGGGGAGCGTGCACTCGGATACCTCGAACTGATCTCCCAGCAACACTTCCCTGCGCTGAGATGCCTGCGTCCGCGCGGCCGGAGTCACAGGAGAAAAAGGAAAGAGTTTTTTGTAGCCAACCACCTACAGCTTTACTGTAAAACCTTGTCTTATTAGAAAACTTGGTAAATCTGTTTTTTAAAGGTATCATAATCATTTGTATTTATACTTAAAACACAAAATGTTAAAAAGCACTTTATCCAATTAGGCCGAGATTTAGCATTGTTTATAGCCCTGTAACTATTTTATCATAATTTATTATCAGCAGTTTTAACGATGTTGGTCTAACAGTTGCCAATTACTTGGCCTTAAGGGTAAAAGTACAGGACAAGCTTAACCTCAATAGCAAGAGCAGACACAAAGAAACACCTCACCCCAGTTTAACTTCACGCGTATTTCCGTGGGCAGTCGGAAGGCATTGCAGACTTGGATTGTGTTTAACCTTTGCATATCTCTTACAGAGCTGGAATAAAAAGAGCTGTTCGGTTATTTCGGTTAACGATGGTTGTGTTTAAGAATCCTTATTTGTCACTTTTTTGTTGTGATCTGTTGTCTTACAACTGAGATTGGAATCAGGAGCATCTTTTCTTGCTAAAGCCACCCGGACCGAGTCTCCTCTGTGTTCCGGCACCGGCCGTAGGGTGCTCTCAGGAGATGACGACCTTGCTGCTGCTCTCTGTGCAAGCCAAGCCCCGGGGTTTTACAGTACGAGCTAGGTGCTGCGCGCCTGCCAGGGTGTGTTACCTCTTCTTGGCAGCAAACCGCAAACAAACAAGCAAAGGAAAAAGCACCATCACACGGAGTGTTGTACATAGTGTAGCAAAAGAGTATTTATACATCTCACCAATCAAACACAGCTTTATTACCTCATGCGAACTCATACAAACCAATAGACTTCCAACATGTTCTGTAGCTTAGAGTGCTCACTTACTACCTCTGAACGATACTCACGCTGTAGTTTGTCTCTTTCTTACCTTTTTGCATCTTGTAATTAACTCTTTGTTTCCCCATGAGATGTAATGTACATTGTAATCTTTTAAATGAATCAGGGTTGCATTGGCAACTTTTAAAGAAGCAGCGGTGGGGACATGGGGTCTTAGGTTTAACACAGAACAGTGAAACTGTTGTAAATACTGAGAAACATTTTGAATGTTCTTCATCTTGTTACTAATCCACGCAAAAACCAACAACTAATTGTAATGCATACAGACTTCAGTATTCAGTACTGTATATTCCCCTGTGTAACAGGGGGCCCTTTCTTTCTCTCTTTTGTATTGTATGCGATTCTGAACCTGATTGAGTCATGAAAATAATTTGTGGCAGTGATTCTAATGTATTAAACCGTTTCGTGTTACTTTCTAACTGGATTACACCCTGGATTGAAAAGTCTTCCTCGTGGTAGTTATATGTAGTTTCAAACATGAATAAACTTTTTGCTTTCATGATCAAACGTTGATGTAATTTCTTCCTGCTCAGCTGCAGTCAGCCCTCGGAGGTGCGCAGGCAGGAGAAGCTGTCAGCAGGCAGGAGCTCCTTGAGCCCCAGCAGCGCGGGGTCCCCCCCGCACTGGGAGCCCTGGGAGCGGCGCCGTGGGGCCGAGGCCCCTCGCCCCAGCGGCCCCCGCCAGCCCCTGCCTCCGCTTCCACCCTCCTCTGCCCAGGAGCAGGAATTCAAGTGGAGGCGAAGGAAGGGGTCAGTCCTCTAGATGAGTTTAGAAACCATCATCATACTCACTCTTAATTACAGTCTTTATTTAACATTAACTTTGGGACTACAGCCTCAGCTAGCAAGTATAATCTGATTATAAAAATATTTTTCTTTATTAAAAAAACTTTTTTGGAAGGACGTATATATATATAAATGCTAATTTTAAATCTTTTTAATAAAGTAAAGGTCAATAACAGGTAATAGCCTATTTACCATATCTCAAGGAAATTGACTCACAGGAAATCAAATTAACGTTAATCACTTGCAGCAAATGGTCTTTGATAAATATAACTACTTACTCCTTGGGTTAGTGGGGTAGGCAGGAGGAGGGCACTGCCACCAGCCCGCGCTGGGCTGGAGCCGAGGCCGAGGCTGAGGCTGGGCTGCGCTCGCAGCAGCCACCAGCCCCTCGAGTGTCCTTCCCCGTTGGCTCTTTGAGCCCTCAGGTGTTGTTTTGGTGGCTGAACAATTATTTGCATGATTCAATTAGCTCGTGAGTCAGCTTTTCTTACCAACAACTCTGGTACCAGGTTATTTTGTAGAATACCTTTGTTCACTCGCTCTCACCCCCAGGACGGCGGCCACGCTCTTCTCCCTCTGTGTCCCGTGGCGCTCCTGCACCCCTTGCAGGCACGACTTCTCGCTCAGTTTTAGAACTGAACATTGCTTCTTTCGTTACAGGTGGTGTGTTTAAATTAAGTAAATAACTAGACATGCGTTGCAAAGAGAGTTGGGGCAGATGGGGACCGTGGACTCCTGAAGACTTCTGTGTGCGGAGGACAAAGCACCGAACGATTTGCATTTCCTAACGGAGCTCCCCAAGTCTGCACTCGGTGTTTGTGCTCCAGCTCAATGGAAACAGCATTTTAAATGTAAAGTGTGTCAGTGGAGGTGTAGGCAGCGTAATGAACACTCAGACGTCCCTCATCTTGATCACGTCTCTGCTGGCCACAGGCAAGGACCTGTCACACGCGGAGGAGGTTCATAGGAAGGCCATCAACAACCTTTGGGCCGCACTTGCACGCCCCGCGCCTGCTGGGCATCATTAGTGTGCTGCTTTACAGCATTAAGGCTTTGGGTCCCTCTGAATTACAAGTGCAATTTGGCCTTTCCTTACATTGGAGAACAGCCACGTGGTTACACGGCAAATAACAAACATCTTATCCTTGAGGCTTGAGCCCGCATCAGGAAGCTTTACTGCGAGCACCGGTGTTAGGATCGTGTGTCGATGGTGATGTGTTTCACCCAGGGCTGCCAGAGCCTCTGCAGGAGCAGTGACTCGCGCCAGGATCCCTCCTCCGTGCCGCACCCCGCAGAGGGGCCGCATCCCCCCGGCCGCGTGGGACCCCCGCTGCAGCACCACGCACCTGTCCTGGCGCGGGGAGGAGACCCTCGGCCCTCCTGCCCGTGGGGCCGCCCAGTGCCGCGATCCTCGTTGCCCATGCCCAGGCTGGAGCTGTTGGCGTGCGTGCGTGTCACTGTGAGCCGCCACAGCCGTGTGTCCCCAGACCTGCGCGGAGCACAGCGGGAGTGGGTGCGGGATTGCAGCAGGTCCCAGGAATCACCGTCTCCTGTGCCTGAAGGAGGTGCCCGCCACCAGCACCGGCACCCTGTGTGTCACAGGGCTGTGACAGGCGTGGGGGTGTCTGGAGAAGAGACCCACGGCGCTCCCCATGTGCGGCTGGACCAGCCCCTTCTGGGACCAGCCCCAGCTCCATCCCTCCCGCTCTGCCCCTGGGTGGGGGGACCACAGCACGGCCACGGCACCGAGGAGCTGCTGGTGGCCGGGGCAGCCTGCAGCAGGGGGGTTGTGAGAAGCCGCGCAGCCAGGAACAAACGGCGCTGGTGCTCTGGTCAATGCACCCAGGGCTGTGACTCTCAGCTGTGGGAGCAGCCCTGCAGCTTTCACAGCCCTGCGAGGAAAAGCCGATCGACGTGGCTGGAAGCATCTCCTCTCCCTGGCATTCCGGTGCCAAGCTCTCGGCTGCCCACTCCCTCTGTATCTGCCCGTGGATGCAGCGAGGGATCTTCAGCCCAGGAGGGGAAGAGTCTGGGAGACTGCGACCTTCCAGCACGGAACATCCCCACCCCACAGGACTGGCTCAGAGGGGCCGCTCTGCTGACGCTGCCAGCCTGGCAGGACACGCGCCAGGCTGCCCGGGACGACGCGGCGGTGTCCTGAAGCGATGTCTTTTGCAAAGACCACACGCGAGTTGGGTGTGAGATGCTGATGCCAATATCTGTGCCACATATTTCCAATGTGATAAAAATAACTTCAAGTAACTGAAGATGTTTCCAGTTTGTGTTAATAAAATACATCTTTTTAAAGAATGGAATTCTTCAAAGTTTGGCAAATTTTATTTTATTTCATTAGCTTTAATGTCACTGCCATATGGACTGTGAAGAAAAGTGAACCATTAGATCAGAGGGACTGAGTTATCAGCATGACACAGAAAGCACTGATACAATTGTTAAGGATAAGCCCTGGGAGTGATTTATTGCGTGCATTGTATTAGCCACAGAGGAGTTATGATATGCTCCCCATTCCTGTATCATATTAGGATTTTATTAGTCTAATATGACACGGTAATATAATATATGATTAGAATTCCCATCCAGTTATCCTTCCCTTGGTGGCGGAGCACAGGAGGGTCTGTGTGCAGCAGCTCCCCGGCCATTGTGCCCACAGTGGAGAGGGGACGCCAGGGACAGCACGGCTCCCACGTTGGTCTCCTGGGATTTCCAGGCAGGACGTGGGTGCTGCTCGCCTCCTGCGCATTGGGCCAGGCTTTTTCCCCTGTGCACCTGAAATACAAAGCCACTCGCTCTGTCCTGCAGCGGGTGACAGTGGAAGGACAGTGCCAGTTTAAATGACAGCCGAGCTGTAGGTGCTGGGCTGTGTCCTGGCAGTACCTGGAAATTGGCTGTGACACGCCAGAGCAAATCTGCCGCGGGCGCCAGCCCTGCCGAGGTGGCACAGCGCCGGGGAAGCCCGTCTGTCCCCAGGCTCGGCGCGGTGGGAGGACTGATGTGCTTGGGCCAGGCTCGGGGGGAGCCAGTGCTGGGAGATGGGTGCAGGCTGCAGGGGAATCGCGGGGGTCGTGGCGCAGCTGCTGCTGCCGTGGAAGGGCAGTGAAGAGGCTCCCGCTGCCCTCACGGAGGCTGTGCCAGTGACCACGCCGTGTCCAGCACAGCCCAAGGCTGGGTGCAGCGGGGCAGCGTCCCAGGCGGGGGGAAAAGCCCCGGGCCGGTCTGTGCCACGCTGTGCTGGGGGGCAGCTGCGGGGTGGGCCCGGTCCCAGGGGCAGGGGGGCTGAGGGCGTCCCTCCCACACCCGCCCGTTGGCCCTGCCACCCTCTGCTCGCCGGCAGGGCAGGCTGGACCATGGCACCGTGTGCCCCAGCCTCAGAGGTGATGCCAGGGACTGTGCTGCCAGCTCAGCTCAGCCTCCGGCTGCGGGATGCGCTGGCACCACACACTAATTGCTGTGCTTCGTTACAGGATCCCCCTTGCCCCCTGCGTCACCCTGCCCACTGAAAACTCTACTTTCCTACAAAGACAAACTTTTCTTCCAGTCTCCCCGCCACCGCCGCCAGCCCCGTCCCGTGAGCAGGCTCTGCAGCGAGCGCGTTCGTGGCCTCCTTCTTGCCTCCAGCAGCAGCAGCAGGAAAAAAAGTTCAAGCGCATCAGAGTGCTCCTAGGTAATAAATCCCCAAATCTATATCAAAGCCCATTTGATCATCTCCCTGTCATTGATATAATAAAAAAGATTAATTTATTGGAGACTGCCAAAACCCTCGTGTGGCAACAAATTTAAGGATCTTGTTTACACAGGCTAATTAAACCCAATTAATTTCATTCATATCTGCAGCTCCTAAGGTGGGTGCAGACGTGCATGCTGTGCCCTGCCTACGTGAGCCCCCTGTCCTGGGGTGGGCGGTGGGGACCCGCGGGTGTCCCCAGGGAGCGCCCCCCAGACCAGTGCCCCTGCAGCGGGGGCGCGAAGCCCGGCACTGGGATGTGCCAGGCGTGGGCAGCAGCGCCCGCAGCGGGCAGCCCTGGCAGGCTCTGGGGCAGCCCATGGGGCTGTGGCTCGGGGTGTGAGGTCACCTATTAATGCCTCCCGTTCGGATCATAGAGGGCTGCATTTTTTGTGGTAAAATTCAGCATAAAGAGCACGCGTCATTAAATATGGAAATCCAGAATTTTATTAGCAATCTGCTAGATCTGAACTGACGCCAATTAGACAAAAAAGATATCATTTATAAAAAGGCAGAGTTCAAGTTGTATTAAATATGAAATGCAATTTTCTGCTGGGTGTGATTTATTACCGGTGGTACATTGTTCAAAGAAGCATGTTATATTTCAATAGAGAAATATTGTTTATTCATTAATATTTTAAAACTTGCTTATTGCTGTGTATGACTCTCCTGCAGAATGAAACTTATGATTTAAAACATGAATTAATAAACACATTTGAAAGTGTTAGACAATATCATAACCGCTCATTTTTCATTTTACTGAGAGCGTATAAAACTTTTACAATTCTCTGTGTACTATTATTTTCCAAATCAAGGTATGGACTCTAAATTACCAAGTTCAGGTAAAGATGGGAGAAAGCAATAACAGATGCTGGGGCTCAGTCCCTGTGTCGCACTAACACAGGCTCGGTACTTTTGTGCCTATGTTTTCACAAACCTGCCCCTTAGCGCCGTGTTGCGCCGCGGGGGTGCCCGGGTGCCCCGGGGGCTTCTCCCTCGGCAAGCAGCGCGGGTGCCAGGTACGCTGGTGCCGCAGGGACGTCGCGCTGTCGGTGCGAGGAGACGTTTGATAGAGCCTGACATCCTAAATGAGGCTGAAAATATTTTATACAAAACGTGATAAAGCAATAATGATCTCGGCGGCCCCGGGTTCCCTCGGTTATTGCGGTGCCCACGGCTCGGCTCAGCGCTGCGGGCAGACCCACGGCGCAGACCCCTCGGAACCCATCCAGCCCCGGCACTCGTGCGGCCTCGCCTCGCAGGCACCCGGTTCACACTGACCTCTGCGTGCCTCAGCACCCCTCCTGCACCCCGCTGCGTAACAACAACCGCCGTTTGGATTTGAACAGCTCATTTTGCCTCAAATGGAAAGTGCCCATCAGCTGAAAGAGCAGAGGTCGCACGCAGAAGGGTCAGGCAGTGCCCGTGCTCGCGGTGTCGCGCCCTCCCTTCTCCAGCGCTCGCCTCCAGCCCCAGGGGTTTGCCTGGGACCCTGTGCCCGCGCGGGGGCGGTGGGAAGGGTTGCACTGGGTGGGAGCTGACGTCCAGAAACTGCTGGAGGGACGTGGAGAGGTGCTGGGGTGGTGGAGATGGCCGGTCGCATCGTGGCAGCCCTCACCTGACACTTAATGTAAATTAACTCTTCGCTCCTTCGTTGGGCGAAATGAATCGGCAAACCTTATTACTCAAGCCAGTCAATTAATTAAAGTTCAGCGCTTAATCAAGTTCCAGTGGTCATACACGGGGCACAGGGACTTCACTCTCCTGAGCACCCTGTGCAGAGGTGACATGAGAAGCAGAGGGCAGTGGGGCTGAGCTGGCCGCACGCCGTGCCCAGCACTTCCCAGATGGGGCACCCCCCGTTCCTGGGTGCACCCCCAGGGCATCGCACACGGCCGGGCCCCCCCGGCAGCACCCGCATCCCGCGGGCTCAGCGGTGAGCTCCGGCTCGGTGGCGCTGCCCTGCCGGGGAGGGAGGCACTGCTGGGCACTGTGGGGGCACAGAGGGTGGCAGGCAGCAGTGCCAGCCTTGAGAGCCCCTCGCCAGATCGGGGCACACAGCAGGGTTCCCTTGGAAACCCACCTCCCCCCCCACTGCTCAGCCACAAAGAAACTGGCTCCTGGCACAGGGGAAACGGCTGCGGGACTGGGAGGGCTGGGTCTGCAGGGCACACACTGGGAGAGGACGGGGCCGGTGGCATGGGCTGCCCGCGGTGGGGACACAGCACCGACACTGCAGGGCACCCACAGGACAGTGTCTCTCAAATAGGCCGGGCGGTGTTAGCGACTGGCACACCATCGGTGACGGGGCCGGAGCTGCTGCCCCGCGCGCGGGCGGTGGGTTCAGTCAGGTTTCTCTGCTCAGCACGTGGCAGGAAAAGCAATCTCTCTCTGCTTTGAAGACTGCAATAACGGAGTGCAATGGAAATGCGTCAAAGAAACGCAGAGAACAGGATCCCTGCCTGAAATCTTGAAAAGCAGTCAAGAAAAATATGTTGTTTACCTGAATTTGTTTTTCACAGAGTCTCCCGGGGGGTCGATACACGAACCCCTGGCCTGCGAGCACCCGGCCCTCCGCGCCACCAATAACGGCGTCACCGCCGGGGAACGCTGTGGCAGGGGCAAACTGCAGGAACCCACACAGAGGTTACCAAAAGGACTGTGCTCATGACAAAGTGGTGCCCCAGGACCCCTGCCCACCCTGGGACCCCTGCCCCCCAGGACCCCTGCCCCCCAGGACCCCTGTCCACCCTGGACCCCTGCCCCCCAGGACCCCTGCCCCCCCAGGACCCCTGCCCACTCCGGGGTCTGCCTGGCTCCAGCAAAAAGAGAGCTGGCTTCAGCCCCCTTGGCCTGACCTGGTGGCACCTGCAGTGCCCCGCTGCCCAGCCCCTGCCACTCATCCAAGTTCTGAAGGACTGAAAGGACATTTCACCTGCAGATGTACCCACCACAAACAATTAAGGCTGGATGAGGTGTTTCTTCACCAGCTCTTTCATTCTTTTTGCAGCTTGCAGCGGGACAGCAAACACCCCACGCGCTGGGGCTGGCCACGAGAAGGGGCAGCGGGAACAAACCCCCAGCCCAGAGGCTGCCCAGCAGTGGGGACCCCCGCAGAAGCGCTGCAGGGCACTGGGCTTGCGGCGAGCTCACGGGGGCAGGGTCAGAGGTGGCAGGGCGCAGGCGGCCGTGCAGAGCCCAGCAGGGCCCAGGCTGGCAGCCAGGGGCTGCAGGCTGCTGCTTCTGCCCCTGTTCCACACGATGAGCTCAGCAGTTCGTGGGGTGCCAATGCCGGGGGGGGTCCGGGCTGACCTTGTGTGTTCCAGCGAGGCTCCAGGTGCCACCTCTCACCACACACCCCAGACACGTCCCCAGCCCGAGGCGAGGGGCGCCAGCAGCAGCACACGACAGCCGCACGCTCCCACCCAGCCAGGCTGCAGGCTCGAGCCTGGCATCCCTTAATTGATTGATAGGCTAGGACTGTCAGCGCTTAAAGAGATAATTCAATTTATAAAATCCTATTAAGTAGTGAAAGATTTTTTGATTGTTGAATTGTTTCCTATGTTATGCAACTCGTTTTGGTCCCTCTCACTCGGAAATCCGCTTCCCGCGTGCGAGAGGGCTGGCGATGCAGTCGGTCCTCGTCGCCGGGCGATGCTCACGTGCTCAGAGCTCAGGTGCGGGGCCTGGGCAGCGAGGGCAAAGGAGGTGCCCCACGCCTCGGCATCCCAGAGCCCGGGGGTGTCCCAGTGTCCCACAGCATCCCAGCACGGGGACCGTCCCTGCAGCTGTCCCGTGACTCTCGTCTCGGGCACAGGCAGGGGCTGCAGCAGGACCCCCCCAGCACCCCAAGCAGCCCCGACCCCACGGGTGTTTCTGTGCCAGAGCAGCAGCAGGACCCGTGGGGGTGCTGCAGGGTGCACCCTGCCAGGGCACCCGCACGGCCCCGCCACGCCGGGCGAGCCAGCCCGCGCGCAGGTAGGACGCCCTGGGCTGCCATGTGGCAGCTGAACTTTCTTTGCTATTTTCAGCGCGCTCTTTGTTTCCACCCGCCACCCCCACACTGATGCAAACTCCCCTCCTCGGTTTGTTTCCATAGAAATCCTCAGCTGTAAATCCTTAAGTAACTTCTTTTTTCTATTTTATTTATAGTGTGCTATTAATGTCCTTTCAAGCCGAGGACTCCAGGAAATGAAATAATAGAAAAGGCACCACTTTGAAATGCATCCAGGCATTTATTGTTAGTAAGTGAAAAAGTAACATGAGCATTTAAAGAAAATATTGGCAGATAAATTGGGTTTTAAAGAAAATATAATTGGATATAATTTCTGCTTCATTCAGTTAGATATTTATTGTTTTATTGACTTATTTTCTTTTATTTATAATAAGAAGCTTAAGCTGAAATTTAATTTTGTTGATATAAATATACGTTTTCATAGAAGATTTGGCATTTAAAAATGTTATCTGAGACGTTACTGGCTTTGATAAAAGCACGCAGCTTTTGCAAGGGTTTGTTTAAAATATGTCCAATCTCACCAAATATGAAGTAGTGTATATAATCATCATTATCATAACAATTAGCATTATTCTAATTAATGGGCAGGGCTAATGGCAATGCAGCCACATGGAAAATCGGTGCTTTCTGCATATTTGAGTTCTTCCCACAGTTTTTGCTGAGATCTACAGAATTTGAGCTTCCCCTGAGGAATCCCCCCCTCCCGCTGGGGGTGAGGCTGGAGCTCCCCGTGCTGGGCTGGGGACAGAGGTCTCATTTCTCAGCACCAGCCAGCACCAGCAGAGGCAGGCGCTCGAGGGTCAGCCATCAGGAGGTGTCACCAGGAGGCTGCAGTGCCACCGCTGCAGGTGGGACGCGCTCCCGGGGACTCAGTGGCCGGGGGCATGCAGTGGCCCCCCCCCAGAGCAGCGCTGGGTCCTGGCAGTGTCAGGCAAGTGTCCCTGCCCGTACCTGCCCGGCCGTGCCAGCTGCCTGCTCGGGCAGTCACTGCTTTCCATACGGGCACGCCCCGGTGCCACGGGCCCCGCGGAGCAGTTCAGAGCCAGGGGCTCACCTGTTGGGGTCCTGTGCTGATGTGTCCCCGGCACTTTGGGGCACTGCCTCAGCTTTCCTGCAGGTCTGTAGTTCTGCCCTGCCCGAGCATCCCGGCAGTGCAGCCCGTGCCAGAGCCACTGGCACCCTGTGCCATCCGTGCCAGGCGGGGTGGGCACGTCCTGTGTTCTCTCCTGGGCTGTTCCAGCCAGGCGCCGGTGCGGGGTCTGCCTCCGGCCCCAGTGTCCTCGCTGGGGTGGCAGCGCCCCAGCACCACGGCATGCTCTGCTGCACAGCAAGCTCAGCCATTTCCATGGCAACAGGTCTTTCCAAACCCTCCTCGATGACGAGCTCCCCATGTCACACACTGGCCTGTGCCGACGGGACGTGGGCTCCCCTGCTCTGCTCTCCAGGACCCGCAGTGGGACGGGGACACCGGTGCTGGCTGGAGCTGCTGCCCTGCTGCTGCCACTCGGGTGCTCCCGGGCTGCCCCCCCCGGTGCGGGGGGCACTCACTGGTTTTCAGGGTATCCCCTGTGGGACACAGCAGTGTGACACCCCATTGTGTGACAGGCTGTGTTTGTCCTGGGGCATCCCCAAGGCAGCAGGGAGAGCTCGAGCCCTTTCCCCTGCCCTCCCTGCCCCTCCGACGGGGTGGCCAGGCACCGTGCCAGCGCGGGGACCTTCTCACCATGTGAGCACGCGGCCGTGAGGAGGGAGAGCAGCCCAACCCGTAACAGGGGTGCCCCCAAACCACCTCCAGATGGTGATGGCTTTTGGATGCAAACCAGTGCTCCAGAGGTGAAAGGCTGCGTGCTCCATTACCACCCCCCTGCGCCGCCCGCTCCCCCTGAAATATGTCACGCACACTTCAAACCTTTCTGGTTTTATAGGCAGATTTAACTGCTGCACACAACAGCTCAGATCAACAACACGGGGAAATGTCCTACCAAGAGCCGGCCTGAGACGGTAAATATTTAACAGGTCCTTTCTGCCCTTTCCTTATATGTTTTAAAATAATTAGCTTAACAAAGAGGACTTTGTTCCCCTGCGTTTGAGCCAGGACGGTGCCTGGCGCAGCAGCACAGCTGTAACTCAGTCTGGGCTTTGCTGGCATTTGAGCTGCGCTCCCAGTTTACGGTGTCAGCAGAACAGCTTGATTGAGTTACAGCCGTGTGCTCGGTTAGGAGCCGTGTATTGTTCGGGATGAGGTTGGGTTGTAGGTATCTGTCTCTGCTCGTGTGGGGAGACAGACCCTCGAGGAAATGAGGAGACCAGATGTGTGCTGGGCGCTCCCGGTGCTGGTGCCACGTGGCAGAGAGCCCCGGTGAGCGGCTGCGGGCAGGACGGTGGCAGTGAGCTCCTGCCCACTGTCCTGGCAGTGCCCGGTGACCCGTGCCACATGTGGCACCAGTGCCCAGCACTTGGTGGCACTGCCTGGTGTCCTTTCCTCCCACCACCACCCAGCATCCCCAGCCTGTCTGCTCGGGCCAGGCTCTGAACTAGGTGTGACACCGCAGGTTTCTCAGCCGTGCACGTTTGCTTTCCCCAGGCAGCCCGAAGCGTGGGCCCTTCCGAGCCGTGTGCCAGCGCTGTGGCAGCACCTGCAAAGGGGGGTTGGTGGGGGAGCCCAGTGGTGACGCCAGACTGTGCCCCCACGCAGCAGCATCCACCTGCAGCAGAAAAAGCACCTTTAGTGTCCCCAGGGAATGCTCCTGTCTCAGACCTGCGCTGCTGGAGACTGCCTCTGAGAAACAGCTGCACCAGGGCGGCATGGCCCTTAATTAAACCAAAACTAGACTCGAAAACAGGATGGGAGGGATGCGGTGTCGGGGAGGGGCCTGGGGTGTGCCGCAGGAGGGAGGGCAGCCCCAGCCCCTGGGGACGGTGTGGACCACGCGGTGCGGGATGCACGGGAGGGCGGTGGAGGGGGGATGGAGCTCTGCCGAGCACCACGTGCAGCCGCAGGGCTGCAGGGAGCGGCCGGTGGCCCCTGCACAGGCTGCAAGGGGCTGCTGGTGTTCACGAGCTAAAGGGCAGTGGGTTTCCCTCTGTGCCCAGCGTGTCCCACCTAACCCACGGGCTGCTCTGAGCAGCACCTGCCGGGGGCGTGTGGCTGCAGGTACCCCGTGTGCTTTGCTACCCTTGGCCATGGCATTTTTTGGAAGTGTTGCAGCTCCTCCCTTGAGAAAGGCAGCAGGGGGCAGCAATGAGGCTGTGGGCTCCGGTCCCTTTGCAGGGGGGTGTCCTGGTCCCCAGGCACAGCCCCACGGCCCAGCCAGGGCAGCCATGAGCAGCCCCGGGCCAGCTGGGAGCTCCAGTGGAGGCAGCTGCCCCAAGCTGCTCCCAGGTGGATCCCATCGCACTTGGTCTGCTGGTATAAAAGGAGGGAGCTCAGGGAGGGTGGAGCTCCTCTTCCTGGGGCTCCTCCATCTTGGTCTTCTGCTCCTGCTGCTGTTCCCATGGATGAGGCTGAGTATAACCTTGTATATTTTATGTTGGTGGTGGTATTCCTTTTGTTATTTCATTCAATCTGTTTCTGGTTCAACCCGTGGGGCTTCTCCCTTTTTGCCCCCATTCCCCTTTCAGCTGGGAGGGGGCAGTGGGTGGTAGAACAACTGCTGCAGTTCAGCCCTGGGCACAGGCTGAATGCAGGCAGGGGGAAGCGTGGCTCCATGAAGGGAGGTCCCCAGGGCTGTTGGGTGCTGGTGCTGCTTCCTCCCTTTGTACCTGTGTGTGCCCCAGGATGTGGTGGCAGCAGCCCTGGTCAGCCACTGGCGTAGGATTGCCCTTCCCCTAATTCGTCTTATTAATCAAAGGCAGCACATTGATCTGTCATTGTGAGAGCTGGGATAATTGCAGGCTCAAAATAGCCCCGATGTGGATGTTTCAGATGAGAACCTCTTGCCGTGGAAGTGCTGTGCTGGTGCAGCAGCAGCACCGGGCGCCCAGCAAGCCGCTTCCCGGGACCACCGGGTGGGAAGGTGAGGAGGCCATCGAGTGAGGCAGGCTGGGGCTCTCCAGGGACCTGTGCAGGAAAGCTGGGGGTGCCTCCTCGAGCAGATCCCCCCTGGGCAGTGGCTCCGCTGGCTCCCAGCTCCTATTTCACCCTCGGCAGCACTGGCGCGGGGGCGCCTCTGCCCTCGCCATGGGAGCCCACGTTAGCTCTGCCTCCGTAATGGGCTTCCTCTCATCTGTAGTGCCAACATTTCCAGGAGGATCTATATCTTTCCATAGGCAGTTTGTTTCATCACAGTAACATAATAATGTGCTGCGAAGAGCTCATAGTTGTGAATTAATGTTTAAAAGCTCTCACTTTTGGGTTGTTGAAATGAATGTTAATTTGACAAATGGCAGTCATTGGGATTGAGACGGCATTAACATGGAAATAAGAGTTAACCTCCAGCAGGGCAGATACAAGGTGAGATGAGCAGACGCTGCAGAAGCTGTAGTTTTTCACCTGATGCTCATACTGTAAATACTGCCAGTGTCCTATCTATTTATAGAACTGTAATTTAAAGGCTAGTTCAGGAAAATCTGAATGACATCTCCTTAAGAGAAGCAATCGTAGGGTATCTTGGAATATGTCAGGCAGCTCTCTTGCTTTCTCTCTCAAAAATGCTCATATGTCCACTAAATCAATTTGCCTTTCTCTTGTAACTGCATTTGCGGGGACATTCTTTTCCATTTTCTGTCACTGTCATTCGCTAATTCATGTCACTCTGTGGCGCGGGAGGGCCCAGCTGCCAGCGCCGCCACGGCTCGCCTCCTCCCTCCTGGACGTGCTGCCAGCTGCCGGGGGTCTCGGGTCCCACCCCGGGGCTCAGGGTCCCTCCCTGGCATGAACGCTGACCCCCAGGAGTGCCTCCTCCCGTGGTGGTGGCTGCTCTGCTGGGTCTGGGAAATGGCTCTCTGCAAAGGCTGTGTCCAGCAGTGCACCTTTGGGTGTATCTTCTGTGGGGTTTTTCCTAAGGATTTCCACCAGCTGGGCTTTTCATTTACCCTATTTCCTTGCTTTTCCCTTCAGTCCTCACTTAGGAGGAAGGAGGAGACTTTTTTCAAACAGGATAAAAACACAGCGCCAAACCCCAGATCTAGAGCCACAACATTTGGAATAAAAACAATGTTGAATGACACTGTTGCCCTGAGAAAATCCTCATTTTGGAATAAGCCATTTCACTGAAAATGTAATGCAAAAGCGAATGTTTGGCTCCTCTGCAAAGAAATTGTTCTGTGGGCTCGGCACGGTGCTGTGCCTGGCTTGCAGCCTGTCCCCGATCCCTGGCGCGGGGGTGTCCCAGCTGGGCATGGCACCAGAGGGGTGCACGGCAGTAGCTGCCATCTCCCTCCTCTTGGCAGCTCTGCTGAGGGGCTTTCCAATAATTTTTAACTTTGTTTGTCATGGAACAAAAAAATGACAGCAAAAAACCTTCACCCAAGGTTTTCCTTGTGAGCTTTGACACCAGGCTCTTCTCTCCTCTGTTTTTCCTTCTCTTTGGCCAGGAGGTCTCATTCTCCATGTCAGACGTCACAGCCCCCTTCCCCTGGCCAGGGTCTGGGCACAGTGCAGATGATCCCGTGCCACTGCCTTTGCTGTGGCCTGAGCTGTGCTGAGGGAGGGGGGCTCACTGTCCCGGAGCTGCCATGTCCCTGCAGGCTCTGCCTCGGCGAGGTGCCTGTCCCCAACACCACTGCTTGGCGTCTGTGTGCATCCACATCCTTACTCTCCAGCCCCCATGCCTGTGTCTGGCATTTCAGACCAAGATACTGCTGAAGCCCTACATCCTGGGAAGAATTAGAGCAGAAAATCCAGGGAAAAAAATTCTGAGCTTAGGGCACTGGCTCCGGAGTGAGATTACCCCACACCGAGACCTCCTGAGCCGGGTACCTGAGCTGCGCCCGTGTGGGGGTGGTTTTGGTAAGGCAGCTGTTACCTGGCTCCAGCAAGCCATCGGTGTGCTGAGCCGCTTCCAGGAGTCCCGGTACAAACAAGCCCATGTCCATTCTCTCCACCTCTGCTTTTTGCAGCCATTGTTTTTTAAGTGCGAGGTGGAGAAGAATCTGTAAAACAGACTATCTCAGCCCAAAAACAGCAGCTTTTTTTTTGCAAATTGTTTAATGTTTTGAAATGTTTCTTACATCTCCAGACATAAATATTCTGACTCGCAGCTGGGAAACTTCCTTCCAAGTTGTTTTGTTTGTCAGGTTCAAGTACAGATTTTCAGTTAAAAACCTTCTTTCCTTGACTAGTTACTGGCCAACAAATGAGAAAAGAAAAGGGAGTGAATTACATGACCTGTCTCTTTTTGTTTATTAAGAACTTCTTTCCAGCGTCTGATTCTTACGGAAATATGGTTTCAATTTTCTCTTTGAATTGTGGATCAAGAAATGTTGCCAATACATATTTTTCTCTGTCAAAGTTTCATTTAATCTGGAGTCTGTAGATGTCTTGAGAGCCATGTCTCCTCACTGGGTTGTCACCGTGTGTGCCTGTTCTCATGCTGGTTTTCGACTGGAATCACATTTGTTCCGGAAGGAGGTGCAGATGTTGGCTCGTTAGCGGAGCAGCCGGGGGGTGGGCACTGGCCCCTGCCTGTCTGAACGTGGCTCTGGGATGCAGTGCTGGGCTGCAGGGCCTGTGTTCCCAGCTGCTGCTCCCTGGGGAGCTGCTGGGATGGGCTCCCTGCGCGCCCTTGGATCTGGCTCTGCGTGGGGGGAACTGTGGCTGTGTGTGGCAGGGCCCTTCGGCCACACATCCATTGTCAGTCCTCATGTGAACCTTTGGTGGTCTCTGGCTGTTTCCTGGTTGTGTGTGACACACACAAATCCCTCTGTAAAGGTGTGAAGGGCCTCACAGAGACAAATCTCCAGTTACGGGAATTTTGAGTTTATCCAGACCAGGGCTTTTTTTAAGAAGTTTGATGAAAAAGCGTAATTTTAAACAGTGACCAGCATTCCTTCACTTGCTGGGATCACACTGCCTGCTGGGTGTGAATCAGGTCCAGAGACGATGTCACCTGAGGGTGAGCACCCTGCAGCAGCCCCCTCCCTGCAAGAGGAGCCTGGCCATGGCTGCACCACCACGTCCATAACCCGGACACAGAGATGGCAACCATGGCTGCAGCTATGACAGTTCCTTCCCTCTGTTATGGTGACTTCTGCAGGATTACAGCTTCCCAGGATCCTGCTCTGGCCAAGCACTTCTCCTGCATTGTAAAACACAGCAGTCCCTTGCAGTTAGTTGTGGCTATTTCAGACTTTCAAAGGATTAACCTTTCCCATTTGAATGAGATGAAAATGGAAGAAGTGACTCACAGCCTCTCCCCATCCCCTGAAAAGAGCTTTTTCTGATGGAACTGGAATGCTGGAAATAATCCAGAGGAATTCAGAAAATGAACCTGTCAGAAGAATATTTTAATAAACCCCCTTTTTCAGCTGCAGTATCAACAGCTCACACCCTCCCCTTGTCATCTAAAGGAACCCAAGCAGCCATCAGGGAACAAAGCCAGTGGAGGTGCTGGACCCTGTAGCACTGTGAGGTTTCCTGGGCAGTAGCTGTGCCTCTGTCTCTTCCCCTTAAGCACTCTGAGGTTACAACACGGTGTATTGTGCTGCTGAACTGACTGCATGTAGGGCTTTGACTACAGACCTTCACATGGGGCTTCGCAGAGCTGCCCCAGGCGCTGGAGAGCGATCAGGGTCTGGGAGGCAGGCGGGTATCAAGGTGTGCTGTGAGGTGGGGCAAGAACACACCTGGTAAGTCAGCTGAGTGCCTTCAAGCTGCTCCCTTCACATCACTTATTAGCAAATTCTCTCCCTCCTCACCCCGTTTCTCACGTGCTGCCTGTGCAGAGGTGGTTCTCTTTACGAAGCCGTCTTTCTCACTGTCCACATCGCTTTCAAGTAACTGACACTCACATTTTAAAGAGAAATTGGCAAAGGCTGCATTAGATGAAATATATAATGTGGCAGCAATTTGCAAAGTACGGCTTGGGAAATAGACCTCTCCATCTGCAGAGATTCAAAGATCCCAAAGAAGCCCAGGAAGCAGGGCTGCTGGAGGAGGGCTGGCCGACCCCGGCAGTAAATTAGCCCTGCACGTGCAGTGTAATGTGGGAGCAAGCAAATATTTGGGTCACGTGAACACGTGAGCATCAGAGAACAAAAATGTAATAGGAGCTCTACAGGGCTGGACAGAACTGAATTTGTTGCACTTAGAACCTGATAGTTCAGTTAGATACTTCAGAGAGGATATAGCAATAAAAGAGATGCTTTGGAACTGCAGTGAGTGGTCTGCCAGAACTCCAGAAAGCAAATCTGGCTGTGCTGCTGGGCTTGGAGGGGGTCTGGGGAGGACAGGATGGGAAAGGACAAACATCCACCTGGCTGTGCCAGGCAGGGAGGGAGCACCCAGAGCTGCAGGGATGCCTGGTGCTGAAGGGAGGAAATGCCAGCGTGCCAGCCTGTGCCTCTCTAGACGTGCTGTTGGGTGTCTGGGTCCTTGTGTGGAGCTGTGTCTCATCAGGGAGATCGGTTGTGTGAGAAGCAAGGTGTCTTTATCAGTTTGGAAATTCATTTCCTGGTGTCGAGGCTGCAAGGATGTGAGCAGATAAACTGGGAGGCTGTGGCAGAGTCTGCGGCTGAGCAGGGGTGGATAGAAATGTCAGTCACTGGCAGGGGGAAAGGTGCCTGTCCCTGCCTCCCACAGGGGGTGTCCTGGGGCTGCAGGAGCTGCTCAGCTGGGGCTGGCCTTGGCAGGAGGGCTGGGATGGGGCTGTGGCTGTGGCCAGGCTGCTGGGGGACACGGGTCCCACCCATGGCCCACCTGGCAGAGCGGTGCTGGGGCTGGCCCTGGAGTGGCTCGCTGGGTCAGCAGAAAGCTGGGGCTGTGGGGACCCCTGGGGTGCCCAGAGCCTGTGCTGGAGGCTCCCAGCATTTCCTCATCTGTGCCTGGACAGCCCTAAGCCATCAATTAAAGGGGAGCATCTTGAAGGAGGCTTTAATCAAAAGTTAGGAGTTGCAGCCAGCATGTCACAGCTCCTCATTAGATTGCCATTATAATGCTCTGTAATTGGAAAGACGTTAATATTGGCAGTGTTGTGAAGGATGTCCTGCTTCTCCTTGCATGCGTGGATTTGATAGAGCTGAATAATGGAGCAGATATGATGGATTAGAAAAATTCCCCTGTTAAGGTCCCTAATTATAGAGTTTTACCTGCCCAATTAAGGTGGAGTACTTGAGGAAAACTAGACACTGACTCCCTCCAGGCCCCCGAGCACTCTGTGAAGGACCAGCAGCCACGGCAGCCCTGGCCCGCAGTTACTGGAGTTTATCCTGCTTGAACTGGTGTCCGTGCAGGATGGAGGCTGCAGGAGCACCAGCAAGTCCTTGGCGACGCGGCCAGCAGCTCCGTGGCTGTTTCGCCCTGCCTGGCTGCGGGTTCAAGAAGCAGAGTAATTTAAAACAGCCCCACCATGCCCCACAGCCCTGCCTGCTTTTGCCCTTTTATTTTTTGTCACATGAGTGATTCTGGAGGAAGAGGGCAGCGTGTCGGCCCGAGGCGCAGGCGCGGTGTGTCAGTGTCCCACCACGGGGCCGTGCAGCCGGGGCAGGGGCTTCACACCAGGAACTGTGATTGTCCCTTCTGGTTCTTGAAGACATTTTGCAAAACCTAGAGATAAAAACGCCAAACCTAGCAGGAAGGCGAGGTGTGTGAAGCGATGCTGCTGGATGGGAGGGGGTGCCATGCGGGGCTGGGTGGGATGGGGGCACAGCAGTGAGGACCCACTCCTGCCAATGCTGCTGGCACCCCCGGAACACCCAGCAGTGCAGCCAGAACTGTGCCAGCTCCTGGGACACCCGGGGCTGCAGTGGGCACCCTGAGCGAGCCCAAGGTCTTGAATATTCAGTATCTGAGGCACGCTGCAGATACAGATTTTGAAGTAAATACTAATTTAGCTGTCTGTAGCCTAAAGATGAATCATGGCAGTTTTCCTTTAAGCGTCTTAAAACCCCAACTGCAGTGTTGGTCCTGGAGGAGCGGGCGGTGCCACCCAGCACAGCAAAGGGGCAGGTTCTGCAGGACAGACCCTGCTCACCCCGCTCCTCAGGAGCAGCCACAAGGAAACGTTGGTACCCGAGTCTCCCTCTGATCCCTTCCTGTAGGGGTGGGACCGTTATCCCATAAATTAGGGAATACATATTCTGCCTGGGCTCTGAGTTTGTGCCTGTTTACCCAAGGTGTGCTTTCTTCTGCGGAGATATTCCTGCAAGGCTGTAGGGATGAGACACGCCTGTGCTTTTTTCTTTGCCCCTGCCTCCCTTTCATCTGCTCTCGTGATGAATTGTAGGGAAAAACTACCCAAGCCCGTCTGTTTTGGCTTAGATCAGCTTTTCTTCTCATTATAATTTAAGTCTTTAAGGGTCTTCAGCAGGAGCCTGTAAAAGTCAGATCATTCATCCCTGTTGACGCCATGTGTTTCATGGCCATCGGGGCCGTGATTCATGCCGCGGTGCCCGGGACGTCTCCTTTGTGCCGCGGCAGAACAATGCCTTTGTGCGCCGGGTGGCGCGCCCGCGCCGCCGGGCCGGGCAGCAGAGGGTTAACCAGAAAAATCTTCTAATAGCTGAAAACTATGGATTGAGCAAAATCTCCCTGTCAGCTCTCTGTGATTTTGCTGAGAGCACTTGGACATGCTGGCATTGGATTTACAAATTGAAAATCATTAATAATTCTAACCAGGCTGTGATAAATCTGAGATCAGTCTCGATGAACCTGGACACCATTTCATAAATCAAAAAGATTACTTAGGAATTTTTTAAAATCTGACGTCAAAATGTCATGGTTACTAATGGTTTTTGTAGATCTCTTACAGTGATATATCATTTATCTACGCTACATCTAAAATGTGACACCAGGGCAGAAATGTGATGTCTTTAATATCATGAATACATTTTATCCCATAATAAAGGTATTAACAACTTCTTGCTGTGACTTGTACTTGAAGTTCTGTGCCTGATTTAGTGCTATTGTTATCACATTAACTGTTTTCCCCCCAAATATGTGCAGGGAAAGTGTTGTGTTTTAGTGAGGCGATGGGCTGGTGACCCACCCAAGCAGAGGAGGGGATTCCTTGGGCCGGGCTGTGGCCCCAGCTGTCCCCTCCCTGCTGCCTGGGGACCCAGGGCACTGCTTGCCCCTGCTGTGCCATCGCAGCCTGCTCAGCCCTGCCCCGGTGCTGCTCCTGGGTTGCTGTGGGATCGCCTGCCCGCAGGGTGACCCTCTGGGACAAGGTTTGTCCCCCGCTGGCACGGCCAGCTCAGCTAACAGCGTCCTGCCGTCTGCTTCCTGCGGTGTGGGCACGGAGTGGTGTGGCAAGGAAAGGGAAGGATGGACTCAACGCCTCGCGGTGTGGGTAAGTCATGGGATGTTATTCAGCACGTGGCCTGGGTGAGCACCAGTGGTAGGGATGTGCAACACGATGCTGAGACAACACCAGAGCCAGCATGGAGCTCGCAGGTGGGCTCGGCTCACAGCATCCACTTTTATTTTATATTGCTTCTTACAGAATTTTTCCATTCCTTTTAAGAGGGCTGTTCTGAGAAAAGTTTACAAGACTTCTAGAATAAAAACCCTGCAAAGAACCTCCAGAAAATACCCTTCAAACCACTCCTTCAGCTGACTGATGAAGCTAATGCTAACAAATATCACTGAAGATGTAGGTAAGGTCTAAAATAAGGGAAGAAGCTGCATCTGTGCCACTGCTGTGGCTGTGGAATCAAGCACAGATGTTATTTTGCACAGACTGGTTTGGATGCCCTGATCTCCTTGGTGAAGCTGGGTTTTGTGCTCTAGGACAGCTTTGTATTTCAAACCACAGGCTGTGTTAGCTCTGACTCCAGGGCACAAACAAAAACCTCGAGGCAGTGGAAATTGGCAAGCGACAGCTGAAGGTGCAGGTCCAAACTCACCCTGAGCACACTTAAACCCAGTCTGGCAACTCAACAAACCACTAAAATCTCAAACTCTGTGTTCAAAGGAGGCCTAACAAACAGTGGGGGGAGGCTGCTTTTGCTCAGCCGTGTGCAGGTGTCCTCATCCATGTGTGTCCCCACAGCTCCCCAGGTCTGTTGCCCCTCCAGTGCTTGCTGGCAGGGAAAACCCACAGGCCAGGGGTGCTATAGCACAGTGCAACTTCCTCCAAAGGATTGTTGTGTTATAAATGACTTTTGGAGACTTTGCCTCAAAATGTTACATTGCTTTGGTGCATTCTTTTTAAAAATGAATGGTTCAACTGTTAAAATTTAAAAGTCATTCCCAGTCTCTTCCCGGCGCGTCAGGAACGCCGCGGGAGCACGCAGCCTCCACGCTCCGGGCGCAGCTGAGGAGCCATCAGAGCCTAACAGGTAGCTGAGGAATTTAAAGCAAAGCTTTATGGGGAGAGATCACATCCAGGGGTGAACAAATGGTGGTATCGAGTCTATGCAAAGCAAGTGACAAAATGTAAAAATCCTTCCTGCATTTTGCAGGAAAATATATCTTTCTTTCTGCGCAGTTCGCATGAAAAATAGGCTTTTTTATTTCCTTTTTTCATGCTAGGAAATTAATATTTGCCTTTAAAAAAGATTTGGTGGAGTTTTGCATGAAGGTCATTAGCAATTTCGCTGGGGAATAAAGAAGGGAGTGATTGAAATCTGCATGGGTTTGTTACTCATTTGTGGCTTTGCTTTACACGTAACATTTTTATTAAGAAAATAATACTTTGGGGCTGGTAATTGTGGTGCCAGCTGGGCTGGGGAGGGGAGAGGAAGAAAGCAGAGCACTGAAACCTGCTATTTATGTCCCTGCTAGGTACCATTCTGGGCAGGCACACACACGGTAAATCTCCCTGTGCTGTCCCCAAAGTCACCCTGAAGAGCCATGACTCTTCCCTCGGGGGCCGCAGGCACGCGGTGGGGCCGAGGCAGCGGTGCTGGCACAGCCAGGCCATGTGTGCAGGGTGACCCTGGGCACCGTGGCTGGGGGGCAGTGCCAGCCCTGCCCTGCCTGGCCGCGGGAGCCAAGTGGGGTGCTGGCTGTCCTCTGGAAGGGGACAAACAACCCCAGGTCCTCCTGGAAACACCAGGCACTTTCACAGCAGCTTCTGCTTGTCAGGTAGTAAGGTCACCTGTTTCTGTTCCATTTAACCCCAAAATACCCACCCTTAGGAGTCCAGTTGTAAAACCCTGGTGGTGCTTGCAAGTCTTCTTAAAAATTAGCATAGCACAGAGCAGATACCCTCTGAAGTTGGCTTGTAAAATCTTTTGGAAGGATCATTAAGGGTATTTCATTATCTCCATATTGCCAAGGTCAGGCTGTCCATATTTCCTCTTTAGTGCTGCGATGGGAATATGCCGCGACTGTGGTATAATAGACCAGAAAATGTCCACACTGGGAATGATGGTAAATCAATAAAAACTCATCAATATAACTCCCACTTTCCCAAGGTACTGCAAACAGCCTCAAGTTTGTAATTTACTTATGTATCTTCACCTTTTTCCCAACATTTTTTACACCAACTTCTGAACTTTTTGTCTGTGTAAAATCTTTATGAGAGACAATATATATAAGGGATAAAATGCTTTATTGAAAAGATTATTGATTTTTGCAGCCAAGCTGCTTGTGCAGCAGCTCCACGCTGCCCTCCCAGCAGGGAGATCTAAATGCAAGGGGCTGAGGCAGGCAGGTGGATGTGGGCACGGCAGCAGAGAGGGGAACACAGGGCTGCAAAGCCAAAGCCGTGCTGCCAGAAGGAGAGGGAGCCGGGCACAGCCCGGGCACAGAGAAGGGGGCTGTGCATCTCAGGGCTGGTCATTAATATTACACTCCAGCTGTGCATGGTGCTGTACAGCCACCTCCATGACACCGGGCAGGCTTTAGTCCTGCTCAGTGGGCTTCCTCCCACACCCACCTGCCAGGGCTCTGACCCACACATGTGCCTCTGAGGGCAGCACAGCCCTTCGGCTCGTTAGGAGCCGCTGGAGAACCTCGAGCAAAGGGAAGCTGAGGGGTGGTTGCTCCTTCTCTCTCCAGAGCACCTTGCTCATGCCCTTCTTTCTCTCTTCTTCCATTTCTCAAGCTTTTTATTGAGCTACTTTCCTCCCTCTTTTCCTATTCTTCACTTTGGAAAAACAACCAACCTAAAAACATCAATACCCTATGCCCAACAAAGGGACATCCTCGTCACACAAACAGCTGGCCACTGGCTCCTGGTTCCTTCCCGACGCACGCAGAGCCACGCTCCCTGCGGCCGGGGACACGAGGGTGGCTCGGCTGGAAACGGGGAGGGCTGCAAGAGCACACACAGTCCCTTCTGAGTTGGAGAATGCTGAATCCTTTATTCTGAGCCGACCACTGAAATAAAACCAATCCCATTTTATTAAAAGCCCAAAGACACAATTAGATCTTGCAGATTATGCAAATGATGTGTAGCCCTCTGACTGTTGGCAATTTGCCGCACAGACCGCTCGGGAAGCCCTGTCTGAACACCGGTTAGAGACCCTCACCCCCTTGCACAGCCCTGCAGCCTGGAGCCCTGATAAATATTCCACAAAATACGAACAGCCTATTTTCTCTTGCTACTCTGACCTTTTCCCCAAGACGTTAGAATGTATTTTTTTGCCAGCTACTGTATGCTTATCCCCAGGGGTCAGGGACCTACAGGGCTCTATTAACTGTCACTGGGTTTTTTTTCCTGATGCCTGAGTTTACCCATAGCTAAGCTAATGTACTGAAGATACTCTTGGCAGGGGCAATACACATCATGTCACTGAGGGCATAAAGGCCAAGGAGTGGATGGAAAAACCTGGTGGTGAAACTTAATCAGCAAGTAAAGACCTGAAACCAGGCTGCATTTGACCAGAGAGACCCCACAAACACCTTGTGGAAGCAGAAGCATCTGCTTTCCCTTCCCCCCCCCCCCCTCTGCTCTTTGTCCCCATCACCCAGAGCTGGCAGCCAGGAGGCACAAGGTGCCACTGCCAGTGCTCACCCAGGACAGGGAGAGCCGCAGCACCCAGAGCAGCATCCTCGCACAGAGCACCCAGCTCTCAGCTTTGGGGTTGCATGCAGTGCTCTGGCACTCGTCTGGGGGATAAGTGCCTTCTCTCAGTCTGTCCTCTATTTTCTCATTTTTGACTTTTATGGTTTTTCATTTACAAGTCTAATCAGAGAGAGGCAGCAGGATGGAATAGTGCAATCATTCAACATAGATTAACAATAGAGTCAATAGCCTACAAGTGTTTGCAGCACCCCCCGATGCCTGATCCTTCAGCACTGTGCCAGGAGAGACTGGGAGGCTGAAGCAGGAAAGACCTGCAAATACAAAGCTATTGGTCAAAGACCTCAGCTAAACACAGCTGCCTTCCAAACTGAGCAGCATCTCCCCAGGAGCTCCCTTTGCAGAAAGCTTTCAGACCAGACAGCAAAGGCAAGGGAAGCATCTCATTGTGTCTGTTTTGGAACAACTTTAAACACTGCCATGGCCACAGCTCAGGCAAGCTGACCTGGAGGCAGCTCGCTATGGATGCCACTAACCCAGATCAACCAAGGCTGGACCAGCATGTGGCTGGCTAGACCCAGCTGCAGCCGTGGTCCTACAGCACACAGCCACCCTGAGCAGCATCCCAGGCCGAGCGTGCTTGCACAGGTAGTCCTGAATACATCCTCAGGATTGCTCTTCACAGCTCTACAGCCACACAGGCTAGATTTTAATCTCCAAACCCATTTTTTTTCCAGGAAAGAAATAACCTCGTTTAATCATAATGGTAAGAACACACATCACTGAGTGTGTAAATCCCTGTCAGCAAGATCCTGATGATCATAACACCCGGGTGAGGTGTGTAATTTCAACCCACTGCAAATGTAATTAAGGGCACAATTCAGCCAAGCATTAAAAACCTGGGTTTTGTTTTATTTTAAGCACTTGTATCAGTACTGTATTGAATTAAGACTTAACACTGTGTATTGTTCCTCCGTGCAGGGCTGGCATCGTTCTGGTATGAAAGAGCAGCACGTTATGGTGAGCCTCTGGGCAAAGCACCGCACTGGTCCCGAGCCCTGGGCTGCACCATTGCTGCTGGAACCCTGCAGCTCTGCCCCTCCTGCTGAGCCATCCCACTGCTCTTGACACAAACGGGCTTTCGAAGCCTAATGGGCTAAAACTGGGATTTTAAGAGCAGTTTAAAGTTAAAAATAGTTGACATTTTGGAAGTGACTGCAAGGTAAAAATCAAGCTTCCACTAGGTTTGTTTGCAAAGTACACGGAACCCAGAAATGTGCAAAACATGATTGCTGCTAAAGACCACAGCTGGAACAAATATGTCACATTTTTATAACTGCTGTATGCCTAATAAAATATAATAGATTTACTATCAGCTGAAGAATAGATTGGTAAACACTGTAAATTAAATCATATGATGAAGTTTATTAAACTTCACGGCAGTGTGTACTGAGAAGGGAAGGCTGGAAGCTGTCAGAAATTCTGAGCCTGCCAACTTGGTTTTCCATGTTATTTTGAGCTGTTGTTACCCAGGAAGGTGCAGGCTGTGGTACCTGAGCATATACAAACATGCCAACTCCATGATGCGACTCACTATGCCTGGCCCATAATTTACCAGCTTTAACCCTCCTGTGAAATGACATCTATATAAATATTGTTAATAGCACTAACATAATGTTAAGTCAGGTTTTACTGGACTCCCTCATACACCCTCTGGATTTATTAGCTATAGGATTTGAAGTAAATTTTTATTAGCCCAAGTTAAACCCAGCTACCATGGGCTTGGCATTTGGGCTTTCTTTCCCCCATCTTTCTTCCTTTATCTGAGCTTGGGCCCCCTTTTCTCAGCCCAGTGCTTCCTCCCTCAGACCAAAGTGTCCTCGGATAAATCTTACAGAATAAAATATTTATTAATTTTCCTAACCAATGTTGATCTCATAAATTACTAGGACTTTTTCATGAAATGGTTATTAACATCCATGGCTGTATGTTAATGGCTTATTGACCAAATATGGGATAATTAGACCCTAGGAGCACTGGCCACTGTGATCTATGAGAAGCAAATTTGGCCCTTATTACACCAATGACCTATTTAATATCTACTGATGAATTTAAGGTAGAATCACAGGCAGAATTTGTTTCAAGGAGCTGCCCTCCAATTAATGAGCAGAAAGATTCTTGTATAAAATCTATTGATCCTGAAAAAAAATTTAACAAAATCTCTTTTTTTTGTAACTGATGATTAATTGGCTAAATAAGTGTTAGCCTGAGATACAGCAAGAAACCACTGGTAACCAGATACTTCCTGGGATTAACAAAGCAACGAGTCTGTTTGACTAGAGGACCCTGCCTTCTCTCCCAGCTTTGAAGGATTTACGTACCAATTTATACTATGGAGATTTATATGACTGTTTTTAAAGAATTTAAACATTTATCCATGCTGCAGTTTCAGGAACAGCTCTTCAGACCTGCTGCAAATAAGCAAGCTGGGTTTGGCTGCAGTTCCTAAGCGTGCTGTATATTTGAACGGGGAGAGTTAGCATTCTGCGTGCTGCTCAAGGAGACCCTTTCCTCTCTCATCTCACAGCATTTAAAATCAAATTAAAGATAAAATAAAAGGAATCAAAGCAAAGCCAGAAAGGAAGGAATACAATTCGTTTGAAGTACTTGAGCTACAGCCTCAGTGGAGGCAGGATGCACAAATCTGAACGCAGTTTAAAAATTAAGCTGGTGATGTTTGTGAATATAAAAACCTCCTCGGCTGATCCAGCAAATTAATTTGCACTCCAGCCCTGTGACCCAGAAAGGCTTCTAGAGACACATGTGTGCTTGGAACTGGTACGGGCACATCTCAGCCAGTGCAGAGGACTTACTTGAAATCCTCCTCGCTTTGGATCCCAAGAACTGCAGTTTGAGTGAGGGCCCATGTCTGCGTGGGAGCTGGGGCTCGGGGGGCGCTCCCAGCCTGGCTCCCCTTCCACCGCCCGCGCGGCGCGTGGCTCCTGCAGCGCAGCTCCGGCCGCTCACCCAGCTCCCCTGCGCCTCTCGCAGCCTGCAGGGTCACAAATGAGGAGAGACATCTTTGGCAGGTCATCGCTGAGATCCTCTAACACAGCTGATGAGGGAGAGGAAACAATTTATTGCCCCAAATAAATGCTATAGTTCCAAATATCAGGCAGCTACCACTCTTCTTATCCCACTCACTATAACTTTTAGGTCCTATGCAACTGCTAACAGTGGTTTTAAACTCTTTCTCCCTGCCAGATTCAGCTTCTCTGTAAGAAGGGATTAAATGATTGCTGCAAACAAGAGCCCTGCAAGCTCTCACAATTCAGACCTTGCCAAGGCTCCAGGACACCACAACAAGTAATTTTAACCTCCATTGCATTTAAAAAAAAAAAAAAAAAAAAAAGAAAAGTCTTCCAGAGCAGTTCCTCCATCAAGGCTGCACAAAGGGAGCTTTCTGGGGTCAGGCCAGGCTCAAGTCCCCGGCCGAGGCTGAGCTCCGCACAGCGCACCCGTGCCCGCCGGGGCGTGCAAGCCCTGCAGAGCCTCGGCGCTCGGACACGCGGATTACTGCAGCAGCGCATCACTGCAGATAAAGGAAATCCAGTAATAAATATGGAGTGCAGGAGTAGGCTGCAAGGAGTAATTCACAACAGCTATTGTACCTCTCCAATTCGCTGTACTAGGAGAGATTGCCTGGAGGTAGAGATTGGAACTATTAGAAGGTGAAATAAGAAGGAAGTTTCCCTAACTGAGCTGAGGACAAGCTTTATAGGCTAATGAAGGGACAGATGACACAGACAAAAGAAAAATACCACAAGAGATAAAAAGGAGGAATTAATACATGAAAAATGAAAGCAAGCAGATTAAAAAATAGAAAGCTACCAGCACTCCCTTTGCTCACATATTATTCCCTAATTACAGATAAGAACCCAGGGGCTGCAGTCAGACACACTGCTTTAATCATTTTTATACCTTTTTCCTGCTTCTTTTGCCCTCTCTCCTAGGAGCCTCCTAACAGCTGCCACCAGAGACAGACAGACAAGGAAGGAACTCACCCAGGGCTCCAGGTGTGCTGGGCAGAGGTGCCCGTAGGTATCATCCCAGCCCAGGGAAGCTGAGGCTACAGTGCCTGCCTCTGCTTGTTTTCCTCCATCCACCTCTTCCTGAGCTGCAGCCCTCCCCCAGCCCCCACCTGGCTGAAGGGCTTTTAATAGCTCCCCCTCCCAGACTGCTTGAGTGCAGGCAGGTGAGGAGGGTACGAAGCACGGTGACTCATGCAGGACCAGGGATGACACAGTCTGGGGAGGGGGAGGAGACGGCCTCTGAGTCTCACCAGGTGCAACCAAAATAACAAAGTGATGAGAGCCCAACCTGCAGGGGCTGCTCCAAACTCGAGGGAAGATGGTCAGTAAACCAGGGATGTGCTCAGGGGTGCAAGAGTTGCTGCTCATGTAGCTGAAATGCCTGAATGCACTCGAAAACCTCGTTAGGCACATTTACATCATTAGGTGTCTGAACACCTTGCATTCTCAGCCTTCTTGTTGCTCTTCCTGTACCCCAACACAGCAAAGCTCCCTTTGAAATAAGTAGATATGTTTTTCCTGGGACAAAGGTGGTTGATGAGATGCCACCATGCCCCAATCCCCAGCACTTTGTTGCCAGCCCAGTGCCAGCAAGGCTGTGCTGCCCCCTCCTCACATTGCGTCCTTCTCCAGGGAGGGGACACCTTCCTCACCTCACGTGAACAGGGGCTGTGAGCCTTCAAGTGCCAGGGACAGGCAAGGCCAAAAATGCTGAGACCCTGCTCCCCCCAGGAGAGCAAGGACCTCCCGGGCCCAGTCCCGCAGCTCCCGTCCTCACACCGCCCGACCCAGCATCCGCATCCTGCTCAGTTTCTGCACGGTTTGCTACCAGCCAACAAACACCTGGATTTAAAAATTAAATAAAAAGAAAAGAAAAAGAGCTTCCTTTCCAGTATCTATTAGTTCAAAAGGAAAACGCTGCAGATCTTGCCTGTTTTCTCGCAAAAGCGGTGTCACTTTTGAAAGGGATCACCTGGCTGCGCCGGGCTGGCAGCTGCAGAGAATTCCTCTCCCTGCCCATCCCACCAGCCCGTGCCAACGCTGCCTCCCAACACCTCTCCCGCCCCAAATTCACTCTTTCTTCTCGTGCCAGGGTGTAAGAAAGAATAGGTGCAGATTTTAACCTCTATAATAGACACTAAATCACATATATTTGTTTTCCTCTATGCTGGGAAAATGTCCCCAAGGAAGCATGTTAAATTTGGGCTTTAAAAGCACCAATTTAGCTATTATGAGTTTTCTATGCTTTTTCTATTCGGGGAATGTTTGGCTTGAATACAGTACAGAGAAGAAATAAGATCAGCTCAACTGTTTTAAAGCTGATTGACACCTTGGGTTTTTTCCCTTGTAATCTGAAGCGAAAGGAAAAAATATAAAGGGAACCAGACACTCATTTAAAAGAAATTATTTCCTTGCCTACAGTCCCTGATCAGGGCTGCCTGTGCAGTGAGAATGAGATCTCATAAAAAGCCTTTCGTGGGTTCTTTTCCACATCGTTTCGGTTCAGGTTGTGGTGGCAGATGAACTGTATTTCATCAGAGTTCAGAGGAAATTCGAAGTGAAGTTAAGGAAGTTGCTGTAAATGAGAAAAAAAATTCCCAACAAACCCTTTCATTCCAGCTTAACATATCAGCCAAATCAGGAAACAGCTGTAGCAGAAATATTGTTTTTAATAACCGGGGAAAGCGGTGGAGGCGCAGCTTTTGTTGGAACAGTGACCCCCACTGGCGGGAGGATGGGGACACCCTGGCCAAGGGAGGGAGAGGCTCTGCCCGGGGCTCCTGCGGGACCCTCGCCCCCTGCCCGCAGTGCCCACCCTCCCAGCCCTCGCCCCCTGCCCACGGGGGTCACAGAACCACAGAACGGTTTGGGTTGGAAGGGACCTCACAGCTCATCCCGTGTCACCCCCTGCCATGGCAGGGACACCTCCCACCAGCCCAGGCTGCTCCAAGCCCCATCCAACCTGGCCTGGAACACTGCCAGGGGCAGCCACCCTCACAGGAAAGAGTTTCTGTCTCATATCCAGTCTAAATCTCCCCTCTTCCAGTTTAAAGCCATCACCCCTCGTCCTGTCACTCCATGCCCTTGTCAAAATCCCCTCCCCGGTCCCTCGCAGCACGCCGGGCACGATGCCGCAGCATGGGGGGAGGGAGATGTCCCCCAGAGCGGGTGCCGGGGTGTCCCTATGGGCTCAGCCGCCGTGGGGAGGGGGTCTGGCCAGTGAGGAGTGGGTGGGGTGGCGCTGGGAATGGCCCTGGGGGCTGCTGGCACGGAGGCAGCCCCGCTGCAGGGGGAAGTGCCCATACGCTAGGTGCGAGATGGAGCCGCTCTGTCTGGTCAGTGCTCACAGCCTTGTGGTTGAGCAGTTTGTTTGTCCTGACAGGATGTCAGCCGGCTTGGCTTTGATTTTGCAAATAAACCACCTCCAGCTATGAATGCTCTCACTCCGAGAGAGCCTCGACTTCCCTGCCGCCACAGGGCACGGCATGATTTCCTCATGGGTAAGGGGAGATGAAAGGATTCTTGCCCTTGTCCTTTTCCCTTGCTTTGAGAAGTAAACAATAAAGTTTAAGCCTTCCCACAGAAAATTTGTAAAAATGTGAGAAGACAGTAGAGGCCAAATAATTATCCATAATCAATACAGTTAAAGTCAATGGACTCTGCGTGTCCTCTTCTAATAGACTTTGTTCTGGGTTGCACCTTGACAGTTTATTTAGAAGCATGAACTCTGTAAGGGATGGCTATTTGACTATGTAATCTTGTTAAACTCATAAATTCTGTCGGTCTGAAGTCTATATCATTGAAGCCAGCTGGAACTAAACGTTTTGATAGCTAAAAAATGGTTCATTGAAGAAAATTCTGAAATAATGGGACTAATAAGTTGCCAAGAGAACTGTTTACATGGGCCTAAGTGAAATTATCATAAGGCAAGGGGAAAAATTTTTGACCCACATCTTAAATTCTTGCTTAGTCAAGTTATGCAGGCAAATAGATTGTATAATGGGACATATTTATAAAATAAAACTGATTAATGATGTTGGTGCCTTATACAACCTACGTCCAGCATTAAATCAGATTAATTTATATGTGATTTTGTTGATGAGCACACACTGATGCTCCCATGGTGTGAATTTCAATAACTTGCTTTCCTCTTTGGAATCCATAATTCTATTATTTGAGACACTTCATTGTTATAGATAACACATTTTAAGTGATATTATTTATGCTGTTTCATCTTGTCACTTAGGTTCTTGCTCAAGTTCATTAATGTATTGTGCTCCTCTCTGTACAAGAGGGTGCAGTGAGAGCAATTGATTTTAAGTCCACATAATGACTGATGATATCACGCGTGTTTACCGCTTTGACACTGCAGACTAGATGCTAATGCTGCAGAGATAAACATGATGTCATTTCATGCAATTAAACACTTAATATACAGCAGGTAATGATTTGGTAAGCTTGGCACACGCGAGCAGGGGCTTTTAATCTTATTAACAGGGGTGGGATCGTGCCACAAGTGGTGTACACACACCCAGGCTGTATCAGGGAAAAAATCTCTTACGGGCTTGGGTCCCGCTGCGCTCCTGCTCCTCCTGCGGAGCGGTGCAGCCTCTGCTCCCCCGTGCAGCTCTGCCCTCCCTCCCCCTGCAAATGCTTTCAGTGGCCAGGAGCCGCTCAGCGCTCGCCTCAGCTCCACAGATGCGGCAGCAAATGTTCTCCTTCCACAACAGTCAATATTTCCCAGCTTTGACAGATTAGCCAGAGTAATCACAGATTTTATGTGGCACAATTAACATATCTTTCCTTTATAGCTATTGCACGTGAATTTGTCTGTGATAAGCAAGGTCAAACTGTGCACCAAGGCAGTGCCACCCTTGAGGGCAGGTCCCAGGCTCGCACCGCTGCCTGGCAGGAGGCGTTGGCAGGCGGCCGCGCGCCGAGCTGCTCCGGTAACTCAACAGTGTTGACTGCAGCACGAGCTCCTTCTGCTCCTGGAGAAGCTCTGCCTCCCTCCCAAGGCTGTGTAATTCGGAGGTGGCAGGCACAGATTTTAAGATCTGCTCATTGTGCTGCTGGAAAACTGGGAGAGTCGGCAGCCAAGGAGTGGGCTGGGGACTGGGGGAGGCCCGAGGTACCATCACAGCTGATGCTCTGTGGCTGGGACTTGGGTGACCAGCGCATGACAACATGGATCAAAGCTTTAGGAACACAGAGGACAAGATTTCCAAAGCCATCCCCAGATGCTGAAGTAAAAGACCTGGCTTTGTAAAAGGCATGAAACAACACAGTGATTCTGTCCAAGTTTCTGGACTCTCATAATTTTTCAGGGAAATGCTTGCAACTAGAGATGCTCCAGCCAAAGGTAGAGATGAAGGAGCTGAACAAGCTGGACCCCATTTGATTAAACCCTTGTGCAGCTCGGTCTCAGGGGGTACCTGTCCCTCCCCTCCCTCCTGCGAGAAATGCAGTTGCTCTCCCTGCTGCCCTTTCTGACAGGTCCCTCGGTCCCACTGATCTCTGTCACAGCTCGCCCCTTCCCCGCTTCCCTGAAATCAATTACCTGCTCTGCGCTGCTCCATATTCATCAGGGCTCCAGCCGCTTGACCCGCAGCCCCTTGCTCCCTCTCCAGCCCGAGCGCTGCTCCAGGCTTTGAGGAGGAATGTCTCTGATTTTGCCAATCAGCAAAGAGGGGTGAAGCCAAGAGGGGTGCTGTGGGGCTCCTGGGCTGGTCCCACTCTGCTCTGGGTGCAGTGGTGTCTCTGCCTTGCTCCAGAGCAGCAGTAGTGCTGAGCTGCTCACGCATGAGAGAAGAGGTGCTGACTGTGCCCCGAGGTGTGACTGACCGTGGTGGACCCTGTGCACCTGAGTGGGGAGAGGATGCTCCTGGAGAAGGAGAGAGAGGAGCTGAATACATCCGGGAGCAGTGACAGAGCCAAGGAGAACAGCTGGGTTTCACTCCCGACAGCTGGAGCGGAGCCACCCTTACCCCCAGCAGCTGGGGGTGTTTCTGGGAAGCCCCACAGCGGCCCTGGTGTCATGCCAGCCCGGAGGCTGCCCATGGCACGGGGCTGTGGAGGCTCTCCTGGTGCCTTTGTCAAGCACCACGGGACCCAGCCCCGCTGCCAGCCCTGCTGGCTGTGCAGGCGCGTGTCCCCGCGCCGCAGCAGGGCTGAGGCTGGACCTTTGTTTCTCCTTTAGGTTTCCCTTCCAAACAATGGCACCAGGGCTCATGTTTAGATTTCATTTCATCTTCTTCCCAAAGTCTCTGGGACATGCCTGGGTTAATATTACAGTTTATCAACAATCAGTGCTCAAGACATAGGCTCTCTTTGGGTGATATTTAATGAGCTTGGAAATGAGAATATGGCTGTGCTGTTGCAGGAGACAGGAATGAGAATTTTAATCAGGGTTTATGTTTAATAAAAGGTTAATAAATTTTAATTAAATTAAACCAATAAAGTTCAATATTTGCTTAGCATATCAAAGTTCTGTTTGGCATGGGGGGCTGTGAAATGCTGGCTCACACTCTGCTAACACAAGGGTCTGCCTCCTGCTTCTGCCAGCACCGCCAGCCCGGCAGAGCAGCACGGCAAAACCTCCTGCTACGGGAAGGGCTGCAGGAGATGTCTGAGTTTTGGGGGTTTGCAGATGGGTCATCACCAGCCCCTCCCTGGCCACAGACCCCGTGTCTGCTGGCAGCTGATGCTCTGCCATCTCCGATGTGCCAGGGGGAACTGGTGGCACACAGCACCCTGCAGCTCTCTGGCTAAAAGCTCCAGCAGAGGTGTTTGAGCTGGAGGCAGGGACAGCCCAGCCCCATAGCCCTGCGGCAGTGACCCGGTGGCCTCGCACAGGGCCCTCCGGAGAGCTCTGAGCACTGGTTTGCAATTGTAAGCGAACAGCTGGCATGAAACATGGCTTAATTGTTTACAGGGGCCTGGGCCAGATGTGCTGCGTGCTCGCAGCGCCAGGTCATGGCTAATCAGCCTGGGAAGGACGGGGGACGGGCAGGCTGGTGCAGCTCCCGCCGGGCAGGAGCCAGAGCCTGGCACAGCCTCTGGCACAGGCAGGAGGAGCAGCTGGTGGGGCATGGCACGGCATGGCACAGCACGGAATGGCATGGCACGGCACAGCATGGTGTGGCACAGCACCACTGGAGCACTGCACAGCCCCTGGCATTTGGCTCCCATGGGCAGCCAGGACGGCACGGCAGAGACCCCCTGGGCGGTGGCACTCGTGGCTGCTGCTGGCATCGGTGAAACTGAGAGCCCCATCGGGGCCATGATGGGCTCTCACCTTCTGCAGGGGCTGTCAGGGGCTCCCAGCACACAGCACCCCTGCTCCCCATTCGCTGCCGTGGGCCACGCATGCTGGCACAAAATATGAATCCTGGTGGATTTGTAAGAAATGGAAAAGCTGTTGGTTTATTTCAGAGCAATGCACATGGATAAAGCCACAGCTTTGTGTCAGCTGCTCATGCTGCTCCAGGAGCCCCTCTCAGCTCAGCCCCTCTGCTGACTCTGGAGAGTTTGGGGCTCAGCTCCTGGTGCTGACCACCCTCTGCCTGAGTGGCAGGGGGCAGATGATTAAGAAACATTATTAGGAGGCTTCACAGGCAATAAATGTATTTCTTCTAAAAGATCTGGAGGAATATATGGATTATTATATTTATTAGAGTGCTCAGCAAATGTGTTACACCCATATGACAAATAAATGTGATGGTTTCAGATTTCATTAGGCAGCCCCAGGCAGCTCTGCTTTGTCCCAGCCACAAATGAGGAGGGTCTCTGTCACGACTCCTTAATGGTCATTTTTGCATCAGTAGTAATGAAGGCACCAAGTGTGGTTGTTATGTCCCTTAACCCTTGCCCAGTGCCGAGCTGTGGTGCCAGCAGAGCTCCCAGGGTCTGGGTGCAGCCCCTTCGGTCCGGGGGAACCATGTACAGGAGCCAGTTTGCAGGATGAAGCCTTTCCATAGCCCCTAAGCAAGATGGCAGCAAAGGGGAGGGAGCTCTGGGCACCCAGTGGCACCTCTGCCAGCCTGGCTGGGGCTGGAGGCCAGATCCTCACTGGTGGGAGCCTCCCTGCGCGGGGCCAGGGCTGCAGAGCTGGTGCAGGGGAAGGAGGGCGGGAGAGCGGGGATGGAGAGGGACAATACTTGTGCTTTTTCTTTCTTTTTTTTTAAATTTACCAGTGTCAAAACCAATCTGAGCAGCGGATGCATATATTTAAATTAAAAGTAATTAAAAATGTGCTGCCAGAAAAATGTATGATGGATTCAATGTAAGAAAATGAAGTAATAAAATACTTTATGGATTAACTCATATCAGACTGTTTTGCAAATTTATTTTTCATTATGATACATCCATATCAGATAATGTCTGAATTTATTATGCTGCCTTCAGGCAGGCAGTGTCTGAAACCTTCGCAGCCCCATTTGGGTCCTGGTGACTGGTGAGCAAGGTTTCTGTCATCATTTCTTAGTGGTCACTTCACCTCAGTAATAATGAACGAGTCAAGCAGGGCTGTTATTTTCTTTAATCTCTTTCCTCATATTAAAAAAATACAGCCAGCCACATCATTATTGCAGCAGGCCCAGAGGACTATTTCCAGGTCATTACTCCAGTTCGTCTGAGCTTCTCAAGGTCCTAAAGGGTTTGGGGTTATATGCAATAAGGCGTTCGTCGACAACATTTCCCTGGAGCCCTAGGTGTTAATGAGAAAGATTTTCCATGTGGCTGTTAACACTGTGCGGTTTAAAAAGTCACAAAGAAAATGGGATTTCCTCCTTCAGCTCTCTGTCTCATTGTGGATCTTTTTGTTTGCGTACTGCAGCAGGATATTTACCTCTCTAATTGCTTGAATTCACACGGTTATTTTCCCAGAGGGGGAATCTTAACTGTGTGCAGGGTACGTGTCCGTGAGCCAAGTTTGAAATTTTCTGCTTTATTCACTTCTAATTGTCCCCATATTATTCTGAGGAAATATTTCTTTCCCTTTGCGGGCAGGAAAAAGGACAAATTGCAAACCTACAACAAGGCTAATGCCACCAAAAAGTCCGTTTTTTGCCGAAGACGGAGGCCTGACGTCATAACGAGCATTTGGGTGTTGTAACGGGGCTGCAGATGGCAGTTTGGTGCCTCCACGCCGCGTCTCGTGGGACAGCCCAGCGAAGCAATTACTCGACTGGAATGTGCTGCAGCAAAACCTTGGCCTAACTGAGACGGTGCAGGGCTGAGCCCCAGCGCTGGGCAGAGGCACGGCCATGCCCGAGCTCCCACCGTGGCGAAGGGCTGCCCTAGGGACACCCTGCCTGCCAGGGGTGACACGGGGCTGCCGGAGCCCCGAGCCCCTGTTTGCGTGGGTGAAGCAGGGGAGCTCAAAACTCAGAGGCTTAAACTGTCTAACGTAACTTCTGAGGAATATTTTTGTCTGCTCAGCATCTTCAGCTATTTGCCAAAGCACTTGTGGTGTGCTTTTAGAGCTGCCATGAATCTTAAAATGTGTAAAAACGACAGAATATTAACAAAAGCATTGATTTTCCTATTTATTTTTATGCATTTTATTAACTAAAACACTCTAAAGTGTAACCACTGTGTATTAAATTTACTTTGCAATGTTGGGTATGAATCTCAAACAATAAAACAAATTGAATTCTTTATAAAGCAGAAATTTAGAAAAAATACAATTAAAACCACTGCCTGTGCTGCCTGCGGACAGTGGCCTGGCTGCCAGCCTCCCTCCCTGGGCAGGATTTTGCTCAAGCTTCCCCCATATGAATTCCATACAGAGTCATGCACAAGTCGATAATGTACTGTGAGCCATAGAGATAATTTTAGGAATTTCATATTTGAGGACAGGCTTGGAGCAAAGACACACTGTTATGTTAACAATTTTTATAACCACTTACTCAAAAAACCTGAGCTCCTTTATCCTCCAGACCAAAGTCTTGAAATTGTCTCGCCCTGTCCTCAGAAAGGACATTTTAGAAATTCTTTGACAGTCTTCCATAGTTTAGTGACAGTACATGGCTTCGAAGCTCTGGCTTTGCTCATACTCGAGTGAGTTTTGCAGTAAAACTAACTCCAGTTGTGGAGAGATTTGGGTGTATGTAGGCATGCTCACATCCCGCAGATCTCACAGCCATTTCATCATTAATTGTAAAAGATCCTTTGGAATAGCAATATAATCCCACCAGGGATGCAATGGAGTGGGGCCTGTGCTTGGAACTCGTGCAAGGCTACAGAAATGCCAAGTGTTCTGGGAGGAAAAAAGAGCATCTTAACCCAGGTACTGAACACATGTCCATTTTCCCCTTAACCTGTTCCTTTAAAGCTGTGCAGCTGCACAAATCCAGTTATTAGCAAAACTTAGATGTAAAAAGAGTGCAGAGGCACAAAGATATTTTGGTTCCCCAATGGGGATAATATCAGCATGTCACTGCGGGATCGTGCAGGAGAGTTTGATTTGCATTTGTGGAGCACTTGGGTTCCACTGCTGAGCATCGGGAAGGAGCTGCTGAGGAAATCCCGACTGCTGCGTAACTCAGTGCCGCGTGGACACAGCCCGGGGCCACCCACCGCCCGCGGGCGCAAAGGGAGACGTTTGTCCAGCCCAGAGCCCCCGAGCACCCGGTGGGGCTCTGGGCTTCTGTCGCTTCCAGAGCTGCAGGTGAGGGGAACGCGGGTGTGACCGCGTGGCACGTGGGACCCGGGCACGGGCACAGCCCTGGCCCCCGCGCTGCAGAACCTCAAAGCGCTCTCGGTCGGCTCACGCGGCAGCAGCGGCGTGCGGCAGTTCTGGGGCAGCGCTGGGCCCACAGCCGCGGCCGGCGGGGAGCGGGGAGGACACGGCCCCGGGCGCGGGGTCAGGTGCGCGCGGGCTCTCGCGTCCCCTCTGCGGCCGTCAGAGCCGAGCGGAGCAGCGCTGAAGAACCACCAGCGCTGAAGAACCACCGCACGCCCGTGTGCGTGCCACAGAGAAACCTGTCCTGGGCCTTAAGGAGCGCCCGCAGCGCACCTCCCGCCCACACCTGCTCTCCCGCATCCCCACTACGGCGCAAACCTCGTTAGCAGCGCATCCGGGAGGCACGCTGCACGCATGGGCACAGCGCAGAGCATGGCGAGCTGCAACACAAAATCTATAGATAGATCCCGGTGCCTCCCAGGCTCTCCCGGGGCTGCAGAGCAGCTGTTTTGGGGAGGAGGCGGTGAGCAGAGCCCGCCCGGGGCGAGCGGGCAGCGCGGCGGGTGGCAGCGGGGTCCAGGTAGGCTCGTTACTGCGCCTGGCCTTTTCAGGGAAGATTTAGAAGGACTCTGCAATCTGCAAATTCTAAAGAGCTGACGGAGACAGTTATTAAGGGCTGGTAGGTGATGGCTGCTCACTGTGTTATTAAAGTGCTAAAAGATTATGTCTCTGATAGCTGTGTGCTTACAGTGTCCTTCATGGCCACTTCCACAGGGACAGAGACAAGGAGAAAGGCAGAGGATCGATAAAAGGATATTACCACTGGGCCAGTCCCAATAATAAGAGAGGTGATATATACACACCATTTAAATTGTCCAACACATTTAATGTTCATTAACACTAATTTTCACAGTGCTGGTGTTTAACATATTATTGCAATGAAATTAATAAAAAATACCCCACAGGAAATATAATTTAACTGTTTATATACTCACCTTTTGATTGCCAATTTCCTGCCGAGCTCGGCTCCCACGTCGGCATTCGCAGGAGCCAGCAGCGGAGGGAGCTGGGGAGGGGCTGGGGGGTCCCCGGGGCGCTGCAGCCTGGGCACCATGCAGCCCCTGGACCCGGCAGAAACATCTGGCAGAGCCGGGGCCACCGGCACCATGGCTCCTCTGGGGCATTTTTGCTCCTTTTGTACTTCTGCCCCTTTCAGAATTTGCCTTTCTTCTCCTGCTTAAGAACGTCCTCAGGATCAGAAGGATGAACATTCATTATCCTTGTGAAAAATCTGGACTCGAGTTTGGTTTAGTGTACAGGCATTTTTTCTTAACAGGGAAAAAACAAGCATGCAATAGTATTGTTATCATACAGTAATTCCTGGGGAATTACGTGTTTGTGTATCTCTTACGGAGCACATGGAAATTGTATTTGGCCACACTGTATAAATTGTGGTATAATTACTGTAAAATTTATAGTTTTTATACTTCCAACAAGTTAGCTTTTAAATCACACAACCCCCATGTAAATACTTTAAAATTATTCAGTAATTACTTATTTACATTGTAATTAAAATAAGTAATTAGCATACATTTACAGAGGATTTACATACTTATTTGTGAAAATAGTTCCTTGGCAGATGCAAAAGAAATCTTCAGCTGATCATAAAAAAAATAGACAATAAATGTGCATTGGGAAGGAGCCTTCGTAGCTGCCTGAAGGGATGTGCGCCCGCAGGGGCTGGATTTACCGGACCCGTGCCCGCCGGGGGTGCCACGTCCCCGGAAGGGCTGGCTCTGGGCAAGGCGGGAGCAAAGCCACCTGAGGATGGATTAAAAGAGCAAGTGCCCACGGTAAGCAGGATCTGGCTGCAGCCAAGGGGCACCCGGAGCAGCCAGCGCTGTCACCGAGCACGGCCCCTCTGGCAGCGAGGTGTCACCCAGCCCGGCAGCTCCGGGCGGGACGTCGGGCACCACGGCCCCATCTCATGGTGCTCCCTGACCCGCTCAGCCTCCTCCTGTCCCTGTGGCCACTGGCCCTGGATAACCCACAGAGCCTCCCTTGCCCTGTGCAGCAAACCCCGGTGCTAGTTTGAAATCCTAATTAAGGAACGAGCATTTTGCGAGCGCTGCCAGCAGAGGTTGCTTGGCCCGTGCTCTGCCAGAGGGCTGGCACAGGCTTCTGCTCCTGGAAATCGCTGGAGTTGCTCTGAAGCAGCAGTTGTGTTCTTAGAAAGTGTGTTGGCTTGGAGGAGAGCAGAGTCCGAGCCAAAACTGCCCCTTCGAAGCCCAGGCAGGGACGGCGAGGGCTTGGCACACAGGACAAGCAGACAGCCACCCGCAGCCTGCAGGGCTGCGCAGTCACTGGGTATGTATCTCAGCTACACAAGACAAATCTGGCTGATGATCGTGTCTAACTAGGAAGAATGATTGAAGGTCTGTGCCCTCGTCTGTAAGGATAACGTAAATGATGATTGGTTTGAGGCAGGAACTCCCAGGCCAAAGCCATCAGGCACAGCCGAGCAGCGCTCGGGGACAGCGCCCGCAGCAGGGACCCCGGGGCTGCCACCCCTGCCCAGCGCTGCCAGCGGGCCCTTTGCCGAGGGCGAGGCAGGAGGGAGCCCGCAGCACGGCCCTGGCTGCTCCCCGCAGACAGACACCAGCCCGAGCACGACATTCTTGCAGCACGGAACTGGGGAAGGGTTTTTTTTTCTTACAGATTTGCATCCATTGTGTGTTTTCCACTGGGAAAAGGTGCCAGTCCCCACGGAAACTTTTCCCTCAGATGGAGATGTAAGAGTTTGGGTGATGTGCACGTGGGGCTGCTCTTGGTCTGCATGTGCTCTGTTTTCCCAGAGTTGCCATTGTTATGGCGTGTTTCTGATGCCCCTTTTGTCTTTATTAAAACAGAATATTTCTGTGCCTGGTGCGTGCTGGTGGGAAGAGCTGGGAACCTCACTGGCCTGTGTAAAACCAAGGTGCTTTTCAGGAACTGAAGGGTTCCAGCAATGCCCATTGATGAGCAGGACCTCGTCGCTGGAATCGCACTAGCCCCGTTCCGCCAGTTCAAAACCCCTTCCTGGGCAGACAAAGCGAGGTGTGCACAAAGGGAGTCTCCGCGGCAGAGCCTCCGCTGTGGAACTCCCTCCCTCCCCAGAGCCCTTCGCTGGGCCGTTATCACATGTGCTGTTATTGGATTTCTCCAAAGTCTCCCTTTATCCTTATTAATGCTGTGAATGTTGTAGCAAGGAGTGATATGATCTAACATTGGATAAAATCACAATTTGTCCTTCTTCTTGGTGTAAATGTAGCAGGGCTTAACTGTACAAACAAATAAGCCTAAATAGAAACATTTGTGATGATAAATGGGCCAGGAGAGCGCTCTGCGCAAGGTGAGAGATGACAGTGCCTGTGCACAGAATGGAGAATCTCGCTGCTTCAGGGTCAGGCTCAGGCAGCCTCAAGGTCAGCTCTGCCAGCTCTCCCTCCTCCTCCTCCTCCTCGCGCAGCGACGGCAGACATCCCCGCACCTCTGGCTGCCCACGGCTCCGCGGCCCCTCCGGCTGCAGCAGGTTCCCGGGGGCGGTGGGGCTGTGCTGTGGCTCAGCTCCGCAGCCCGGGCAGGACGTGGGGGGACGGAGCCTCCCCGGGCAGGAACGCTCCCGCCTGCTCAGCAGCACTCACACCGCTGGCGTGTTACTGAACTGCTGGTATTGCTGGACTGGCATATGGTGTAAAACACTGCCCTTCTTTAACTTCTCATCTGCCACGCTGAGCAAACAGCACAGCGCTTGGCTCGGTGAGGAGCAGCTGCTCCCCGCGTGGCGCGTGGCACGGCAAGCTCCGGGGAACACCGCGCACCGCCCGCTGCCAGCCCTCAGGGGCACCGGGGTGCAGAGAACACACAATAACACCGCCCGTGCCCCCGGACCTGCCCAGTGCCCGCGACGCCCGCGCGACCCCACGCGTGTGAGTGGGGAGAGGCAGCGGTGCTGCAGGAGGCCACGGGGACGGCGGGGCAGCAGAGCCCTGCGGACCCTCTGGGGTGAGGCTGGGGGTGCAGCCCAGCACGGTGCGTGGCGCTGACCCCGCGCTCCCGTCACGGCGCAGGAGCGGCGCGTAATGAGGCCCCGTGCGGATATTGATATGACAGAACAAAAGGCCAAGGTGCAGGAAGGACAGCAATCCGCAGGTCTCAGTCCATTTGTTTTTCACACCAAATCCATCACGGTAATGGGTCACCTTTCTGTGGCAGCTCATGATTACCTGCTTACCGGGGAGCGCGGCAGGTGGGCGGCGGGCGGCGAGGAGGGAGTAGGTGCGGGACGCCCCGTCCGTGCCCCGGGGATTTATGGCAGGTCAGCGCCGTGCGTTTCCCTGATAGATCAACTGGATTGGAGTTTATTTGGGTCACAGCGACCGGCGTTGTTTGCTGTGACAGCAGACTGATGGGGGGAGCACTGGGGTGCAGGCAGGAGGGGAGCCAGGCTGCACCTCTGCCACCACCCCATGGCTGTCCCTCGCCAAGCCACCCCTGCCCTCACCTGAGCACCAGGGTCCTGGTCCGGGGAAGGCATGGGGGGTGTCTGCTGCCATGGCACACCTCCCCAGTGGACCCCTTCACCCCAGGACTGCAGCCCTTGCACCATCCGCCCTCCTCCTCTGCTGACAGCTGGGGGCACGGCGAACGTCTGTCCGTCGGAAGCGAGGGCAGCAGCCCCAGGACCCTCGTGCCCCACCGCCCCGGGAGGCAGGACCAGACCCCCCGGGGACATCAGCCCAGCAGCAGCTGCACCAAGCGGTGGGCTGAGAGGAAAAATGTCCCTTTCTGTAGCATCCTGCTCATGCACATTCCTATTTAATATTCATGCACTAAAATGAGACAAGTGCTTAATGAGATCAGCCATGAGTTTCATTTGAACTCCACCAGCAAAGGAGTCCTCAAAACTGCTCTGCAGTGGGTGTGCTAAAAAGTTTAATGCTGGCACGTTGATAACCTCTGCAGGGACCTCAGCGTGCTCTGCAGCACGGCGTTCCCGGGCGCTCGCCGCTCCTATGGAGAAGAGGGAGCTGGAAATCAGTGCTTATTAAAACCTGTCCCCCCACGCTTCAACAGAGGTGTGAGCAGGGTCAGTGACATCACAGAGAGCGCGCGGGGTGCGTCTGTGTCCTGCGGGCTGCCGGCCTCTCCTTTAGGGTTAATGTTATCAGGGAATGCATGGACAAAAGCTAAACAATGCTAATTACTTCCATGCATAGCAAAAGGCAGGCTGAGAAGACAGAGCTAAATCTCACAACATCTCAAGGCATGGAAGCCATCTGTGATAAGGACGGTTGCCTTTCAAAGATAAGGAGACAAAATTGAAACATATTATACATAAATGGCTTCAGGCAATGAATCATTCTGCAGCAGCCTCGCTGCTGGATTGTGGCCATCACAAAGAAAATAGTAATAATGATAGTAACAATAATTAATACTGTGGGTCCTTTCTGCGGCTCCTGGCTGGAGGGCCCTCAGCCGGCTCCCAGACACCAGGCCAGGAACAGTAAACACACATTTATGGTAATTTTATTTGAACTCTTGAGAATACGTCCCGCACCACTATGATTTGATGGCTTATTAAACCCTGCAGGGTACCTTCTGAGGATGGGAGTGCTAGGAGCAGTCGGAGGCAGAGAGAGAGCCATCAGCAGGGACCAGCATCATTTCCCTCCTAATTAAAAGTCAAAATGTCATCTAGGTTTTTGTATTGTAATTGCAATGGTCATTGCAAAGACACCATGAAATCTGGCTGCATTAGCACTTCTTTGGGGGGAGGCCTCATGAATGAAGACGTATTGGAGGCTGCTCCCTGGCATTCTTCTTGTGCAAGTCCAGGCTTTAAGTGCAGTAAATGAGCCCCCTGCCAAGAGCCCACCTCACCTCTGCTCCCCCACCCCCCCCCAACTATATCAGGGGACTTGAATAAAAAAAAAGTCCTACGTTCCAACCCTAAATGATACCAGTAAGTTTGTGCAAGCTTATGTAAATCACACAAAAAGTGACAAGTTTTCCTATTAAAAGATAATTGTAATCAGGGTGCTGGACGTGCGGTGCACTGATGATTGGAGATAGACGGGCAGCGTGAAAAGATGGATCGTTTTAATTTGCACCAATTAAATTGAAGTTCATGGGATCATCTTCTTCAATCTTCATGAATACTTTATTTTCTGGCTGCTATGGAGCTATTAAAAAGAATGATTGAGCCAAGAGCTAGGCATAGTATATTTTATGAAATATCACCTTTAAAGAATTTGAGTGCGCCATTTTCATAATGAGTTTTCTAGTACCTAATACCCTTCTATATTACTACATTTTTAAAGTGGATTGATCTGGAAAGTGCAGAAAGTGCAGGTAATGATACATTTTGCTAGGATAAGGTGGCTGATAATGTATCATGTTACTGCTCTGAAAATAATAGATTGCCTTGTGTTTGAGATGTGGCATTCTTATTTTGGTGCCTGCCTTGTGCAGACGAGGGGAATCCTCTATGTCTCCAGAAAAAAAAAAAATGTTTAATTGTTTGTGCAATTTCCTTCTTGTTTCTTCTTTGTCTTTTGTGTATAGTTTGTGACCTCGGAAAAGATTTCTGAGGTTTGAGGGAGGCTGTTCTCAGGTATGCATTTGTCTTGATGGATGTTGTTAGAACAGAACAGCATGTAGGAGACAACACACTATGGGAGATAAAGAAATACACAACCCTATATTATTTACCGGTGCCTCACATTCTCTTCCCAAGAGAAATGAGTGATGATAGCTTCAAAAGGATAAGTCAATGAGAAGGGTGGTCATCTCTCACTCACAACTGCCAAAAAGGCCCCAAGTCTCACTATTTCACACACAGACAAATCAAAAGCTTAAGGGGAAAGCGGTGATGCTCAGCTGTGTGCAGGATTTGAGCCTACCCTGCTGCTTCCCCCCAGCTTTGGGACTGTGGAGCTGAGGGTTCCCCCCCGGGTGCCCCATGGCCGCACTGCTCCTCTCCTCTCCCAGCCAGAGGGCACTCGGCTGTGGGCACCTGTGCCCGTGCCCCCTACAGCTGGCCAGGAACTTCTGGACACTGTGAAAACCTAGAGTACCTGTCAAGGCTGAGGCTGATGCCAGTTTGGTGTGGCACTCTTACCTTGTAAACAACTCACCTTAAAGTCATGCTGGATAAACGTGGGCGAACGCACAGGACGCGGCAGTCCCTTCAGTGCCGGTGGGATCAGCCCGTTGGGTTTGTTTTCACCACCAAGGAGCTGGGAGGTGCTACCCTTGAAGGGAGCACTCATCGGAGCAAGCAGGGACACGACTCCGAAGCCCACAGCGCTGCAGGAACAAGCGAGTCCCACAGGGACAGCTGGCTGCTAACACACACTGGTCCCAGTTCCCAGGGGAGCATCCTCAGCACTGCAAGTCACAGCAACATGATGCCATCTCTCTCTACATAGGTTTAAGCAACAGCAATCATAATTAACCCTGCTAATTAATCAGGGCATAACATATTAATTGCTAGCACACGAGGCTCCAATTGAGCAGGTGCTGTGTGGGAATGTAATAGGATAATGAACTGCCTGGCAGTGCCACGTGCAGCAGAGTGCACGTCACTTGGAGGGACAGGCTTGGCAGACCCCAGCACGTGCCCAGACCCCACTGCCTCCGAGTGTCACCACCTCCAAATGGGTGAGAGCCAGAGAGAGGTGGGAAGGTGGGTGCCACAGCTGCCCACCCTCCTGGAGCTGCTGGGGAAGGGTTGGGACATACTCCTGCATGGCAAATCTTTCTGCCCTAGGCAGGTACTGCCTTGGCACCAGCCTTCTATTCAGTTTTCAGGACATTTCCTTCAGAAAGAGCATGGGTATGTGTGCTTTTATACCAGCTGTCGCCACCTCTGTCCGGACCTCGCAGCACAGCTGAGTGCAGCTCCAGCCTGCGTGCAGAGCTCACGGCAGCAGCATCTCCATCACTGGTGGAATTTCCTCCTGCCAGCTCACCCACGGCAGGGCAGCCTCGTGCTCCGTGGGGACGGTCCCACTGCCACCAGCCCGGGAGGAGAAGCCTTTTGTAGGTATCAGGGACCAGAGGCAGGGGTCACAGGCTGTGGTGTCTCTGCAGCAGGACCACAGAGGTGAGCCAGGGGACTGCCCTTGTGTCAGCCACCTTCGCATCCCTGGTATTTAACAACGTTTGACTTAGGGCCACAGCAGTTACTGGGATTGCACAGGACCCTCTGTGATCTGCTTCACCATTGTTTAGTTTAATTGTCCTAAAATTGGCAATAGATTAAAAGAAAATAATTATCCCTAATTATGTTAATTAAGTGGCTAATTCATTAACGAGCTTAACATCTTTTACTTGGACCATCTCTGCTATGCAAGATTGTGCTTCCAAGAGGAAACGCCAGGCGCACGCTGCATTCTGTGTAAACCAAGTTGCAGCGTGTTTAGTGTGAGCTGGAGGAACAAAATCCCCTCATTATTCAGATGACAGAACAAAACTATAAATAGTGGATCGCAATTAAAATCAGAACAATTACTTTTTATCCATTATGCTGCCTCTTGCACAATAGCAGCCTATAAAAGGAAAAAGCACAGTCCTTTTAGATCTCTCCCTCTCTCTCTCCCCCCCCTCCCCTTATCCAGAACTGTAGCTGGCTTGCTAATTAGGAAGCTTTTGAATTAGATTATTTGCATGTCTGAACAGGGCTAGGGTATTAAACATCCCTGAGGACATACTATAATAACCTCTTCAGTGGCTTTTAGGATCCCTAAGGAACCAGGAACTCTGAAAAAACCTCCAAAAGGAGGGAAAGTGCATAACGATTTCATCCAATTAGGTATGGATTAGTCGGCTCTGTGTCTTTGAATCCTGCTCACTGTGAGAAGGTGTTCTCCTTCAGGAACATTTGACAAAATCATCAGGGAAATTATAATGCAGTACCTAAATGAAATCGCAATACCTTAGTTTCTCCTCCAAGAAAAAATAAACTACAAAATCAATACAGTGGTGTATAAAGTAAAAAGAAATGCAGCAGTCACTTTATTGCTTAGCTGCAAGCACAGCCTCTGCGTTTATAGCATCCATGAGCTACTATCAAAGTCAGGCTCCAAAGGACAAATGCTGCTGCTGCTATGATTGGCTACAGCAGGTTTTAATTTTTAAACACCACTGGTATTATCCTCCTTGCAACGGCTTTCCACACTCTCCCAGTTTTAAGAAATCACCAGCCCATTTATATTTAACAAGACAATTAACTGCCCGAGCTCTCCAGTGGCAGCAGTGGTTTGCAGCATGGCTGCTCCAGGGCACGGGGGCTGGCACCGGGAAAACCGTCCCCGTGCACCGCGGGTGCTGCTGCGGCGTCTCTGCGCTGCACGAGAACCTGCCGTCCCCCGGCACATTCTGTCTGTCTGTGCAGCCATGGCACGAAGGACAGCGGGGTGCCCCGGTCCCGGGGTGCTGGCTGGCTGGGCAGCGGGCAGGGTCCCAGGGCTCGGCAGCCTTCTGGGGGCACTGGCAGAAGGAGAAGCTGGCAAGGGGCCGAGCACATGCCAGCTTTTCACTCCTCTCTTCTACATCACCTTGTTTGCCTCTGCAAACTGAACCCCTACCAGTGTCCCTGTGCTGGGGAGGGGACAGAGGGAGGGCAGCTCCTGTCCAGCCTGTCCTGGTAACACCTGCAATTGTTTCTCACTCTTCAGACCCAGCTCCTGAGCCCAGCCCAGCACCCTGGTACCTTTCTGAACCAGGGTGCACAGCAGCACTGCACTCCGTGTCCAGAGAGGAGCCGTCCCAGGGGTCACGGGCACCTGTCTCACATCCCCATCTGCTCATTCCCGTTCCTCTCACCCAGCACTGGCTTTGCCAGTCAGCTTTGAGCGTGTGTGGCTCACGGTCTCGGCCACGACCAGCTTTCCAAACCGACCCCACGTACCCCGAGGAAATTCTGGGGTTAGAGCATTCATATTCATCACAACCAGACTTTGCTAGGTGCCACGTCATTCCTTCTTCTGCCATGGCCAGATTTCCCTGAATTTCTTTCATCTTTTCTGAATTTAACTAATCTATACAGCTGTTTCCTTCTCCAGGTCAGTAATTAATATATTAATGCCATTAGATTGAGTGCGTAACCGTGTAGCACACTGCTCGTGACCCTTTACATTGATTAATAAAAGACTATCTACCACTTTTGTTTCCTTCCTCTTAGTCCGTCTTATTGATTCATAATGTGACTGTATCTCTTACCCCCATTTTTATCTTGTTTCCTAAGAAATCCTGTGGGAAGACCTCATTAAAAGCCTTTTGAAAGTCTAAAAATATGTCAAGATATTCTCTTTTATCCATTTATATATTGGTAGGTTCAAAGTATTCTAACAGATTAATGAGACATGATTTTCCACAGCAGAAACTGTGTTGATTGGATGTGATCTTCAAGGTATTTTATCATTCTATATTTAATAAATGTTTAAACCATTTTGCCAGATACCTGTGCAAAGCTGAATAGAGTCTAATATCCTGGATTACACTTAGAGTCTTTTAAAAATGTATAATGTACAGATAAAACCCCTCTGCTCTTCCTCCAGAAAGGGAAAACTGTGCAAATGCCGCTGCCATGATCCTTTTTTTTTTTTTCCCTTAAATGCAGTAAATATCTAAATACGTGGCCTTTTGTTTCCTCTCAGATCAGCTCTAGGATGAGACACAGTGAATACGTAAACAAACAGTTAATTTCTCTTTCTATATTCACACATCTGATCAGGTAATGGGCAGCACCACCCGCTGCGCCCGCATCCTCGGGATGGAGCCGAGTGCTGGCCACGCTCCCTGGAACCCATCAGCATCCTGCAGGACACCTTCCTCTTCCCACCCCGACCTCTTCGCATCCCCTCTACACACCCACCATTGGAGCTCTGGACACTTCCCACTTCCTTGGAGTTTGTTCATTTTTCCCTGAGTTTTTAGGAGAAATCTCTAACGTTTTCCCCCTTTATTATTTTACTCTACAGATTAGCTTGTCAAAGTTTGAAGATTGAAACTACAAAACACTTTTTCCTTCTCTGTTGACGAACAGTTAATTTCTTTAAAATGAATACCATCTTAATTACAACCCCCTGCTCATTATAAAACAAATTACTGGGAAATTATTTGTCCTTTCACTCGCTTATGGCTCTGCTTTACAAAAATGGAAACTCCTTACAAAATTCCCTGCAGGCTCTGACCTTTGCAGCACGCTGCTTGCAGGTACCTCGTGGCACAGGGGACAGGCGATGAGTGACCTGTCTCTGCAGGGCTGTGTGTGGCAGGGGGCGTCTGTCTGTCTGTCCATGGTGCGGAATGCAGCTGGAGATGTTGCTCGTGGCCCTGGACAAGGCAAAGAGAGAAGTCAGGCAGTTCCCAGAGCAGCTCTTGAGGACAATGATGATCCCAAGGAGCCATGAAGGTCACTGCTAAGAAGGGACAAAGCTGTGGCATCCAGCGCACAGCTCTGCCCCCCCCCGCTGTCCCTGCAGCAGCCCCTGCCCACCTCTCACCCATGCAGGCAGGGGGTTAATTAATGCACTGGTCCCAGTTCCATTTTCAACTATATAAGCAACCAAGCCCCAGTAAATCAACCCAACTCCACCTACAGCCAGAATGGGTTTTGAACCTGGAGCGTGGGAGCCTGCACGTGCCATGTGCTGCCAAGCCCCGAGTACCCCGCCACCGCCTGGCAGTGCTGATGTAAGTGGAATACGAGACAGGCCCTTTAAATTGGTAAGCAGGAGATTAAAAAAGGAAAAAAAGAATGAAAGTTCCCTGCAGCCTAATCACATCTCTTTGGGAAATTCCCGCACCAACCCAGCCGTGAAGCCGGCACAAATCAATGTGGCCCAGGGGATCAACATTTTACATATATATAAAAAATTGTAAACATCTTTTATGTATGCAATGTAATAACTACACTCAGAATCATGGGCTTTAAAAGCAAATGTTATGGGCAGTTGTATTGCAGTAAAGTGGTTAAATGGGAAAGCTTTGAAGGGCTGATAATTTGTACTCTTTTCTTTACCGAACCAACTTATTCTTGTACGAGTATGACAAATTAAAACATTCTTCCATAGGAAGAAGTTTTCATTCATCAGGACTTTTTCCCCCACCATTTCCATTTTCTGCCACATTTCAAGTTCAAAAAGAAGTTGCTTACAATCCTGATTATGAAAACAGGGTCATAGATTCAGGGCAAACAACAAAAAATTTCCAGTTTGGGGGTGCAGAGCCTGCAGTGACAGAGCAGGGGGTTCCCATGTCGCCTCCACCCGTGCCTGGCAGAGCTGGTGGCTCCCAGGGCACTGTGGGGTGGGGGGGGCAGGAGTGGCCACCCTCACCACTGACCTGCTGTGACCAGAGTCTTCCCCAGGCTGGTTTGGAGTCTTTTGGTGTTACTGCAGTCGACTGATACGCAGAGGAGGCACAGAGGTGCTGCTGTTGAAATGGTCCCTGGAACCAGCCACACTTTGCTGTATCTGGTAGCTATGAAACACTGCCTATGAAAAGATAAATTAATGTTTTAAAAATTTATTAACCAATAAAATTAGCAATCAAATATTATTTCTGACTCGTAAATAAAAGCTGCGGCGCAGGTTTGTGCTGTGCCACGCTCACTAGTGCCGTGGCAGCGTTCTCCAGGGCAGTGCCACCGTCCCTTCCGCGCCAAAAATCAGAGTGAGGCCATGGGGCAGCTGCACTAAATGGGCAGCAAATAACAGTCACTGCCTTTGATCTAAGCAGCACAGCAGCGAGCCTGGATAATATAAAATAAGCACAAACCCACTGTATGGGAATGCAGTGCTGCTGGAGGTGTGGGGTCTCTGCCCTGCGGACAGAAGCTCCCCTGTTATTTGGGGAGGTGGCAGCTCTGTCCTCGCTGCGCTGCTCGGGACGCTCAGCCACTGCCGGGGCCGAGACACGATGTCACTCCCACACTCAGTGCAGCCTCACTCTCTACAGAACCACCCAGACTCACTATTTCACATTATTTATTAGACTTCAGGGCAGCCACTCCACAGGACTGTGTCCCCATGTCCCTTTACCTTGGGGGGACTGCCCTGCTGCAGTGTGAGCACTGTCTGATGCCACGCACAGCTCTGGCATCCAGTGCTCAATAAGGACCAGAGAAACACACTCTTTGGTGTAGTTAACTTTAATTTATCCTCTGAGATTTGGCCCCAAGATTTACAGAATGATGGGAGAGAATATGAAATATCTCATGTGCCGCTTTTCAGGACAGGATTTTTCTCGGGAGCACTCAAGTATGCTCAGGGCACCGGGAAGCCCCTGGATGGTGCAGAGCCCCCCTGGGCTGGGGCTGGTAACCCATCATCGGTACCCAGGGCTGCACTGCAGCAGTTTTCCTCCCAGCCAGTGTCCCCTCCCCAGCTGAGAAGGGGAATCAGGGGAAAAAGGGAGAAGCCCCATGGGTTGAAATAGAAACAGATCTAATGAAATAACAAAATTAATACCATCACCAACATAAAGTGTACAGGGTTACACTCACCCTCAGGATCAGGAGCAGACAGCCAGGAGGGAGCAGCCCCAGGAAGAGGAGCTCCACCCTCCCTGAACTCCCTCCTTTTGTAAGGACCTTGGTGTCAGTGCTATGGGGCACACCTGGGGCAGGTGCCCTGCCTCAAACTCCCAGCTGCCCGGGGCTGCTCCTGGCTGCTGCCATGGCTGGGCCGTGGGGCTGTGCCTGGGAACCAGGACATGACCCTTCCCATCTGCCATTCCAACGTGCCAGGCTCCCGCTCCCTGCAGGTGCACGTGGTCCCTCCCGTGCCCTGCCCCATCCAGCCCGTTATCCCCAGGCAGGCACCTCGCTCCTGGGGAGCCTCAGGGCAGAGTCCTGGGGCCGCAGGGCTGTGGCTGTGGGACACTCTGGGAGGGTGGCGCAGGGAGCCGCGGGTGGATGGGGCCAGCAGCGATGCGCTGGTGCCTCCGAGGGGCTTTGCTGCAGCCCCCGCAGGAGCCTGGGCAGCCCCCAGCAGAACTCTGTGAATTCAGTCATTGAGATCCTGGTGGGGACTGAACAGTTGACACTGCCTGACGAGGCAGCGGTGACGCGGTGCGCGCAGCCGGGCACGGGACTGTCCACGAGCTGCTGGCACCGGGGCACCCGACCCCAGCGCGGGGGCACTGCGGCCACTGCTGCCGCTTCCCTCCTTGTGCAAACGCGGTGTGAAGAACCTGCAAAGCGCTGGAACGTTTGAGGAGAAGCTGTCTTGGAATTTATCTGTTTAAAAAGTGCTTTACATAAATAACAGGAAATGAGTCTCCTAAGTCTTACAGCAGTATCAGCAGCTATGGTCAGTCCTGACCAGCACTGCCGTAACCGACCGGCCGTATGGCACGGCGTCACTGCCTGGCACCGAGCACGCTTCCCACAGAAAATCCTGTCGTGGTGGAGTGGAAAGAAAAGCTTCCCAATATTACAGACTTTGGCAACGTTTATTAATGATTTGATAACACTGTATGTGGAAGCTTCGTGCTCCTGAAATGACTCCTTAGCTTGGAGCAGAATGATTTCACTCCGTTTGCTTTTAACTCCCTTGCATTTATCTTGCCTGAGTGTCTCCACTGGATATTGTTTACTCTTTGGATTAGTAAACTCAGGATTAATTCCACTCTTTATTGCTGAAAGTGGCAGTAAATCCAGTATCAGGGAGAGCCAGGAATCTGCTTAGCTATGCTACATGACCCTTTCACGGGCAATAACAGCACACCCCCTCCCCGTGCGCGGGGACGCGGCCGAGGCATGGCCCGTGCCGTCGGGTCTGGGCACGCACAACAGCCCTTGCTTAGCCCCTAGTTTTGTTAGGAATTATAAATGCTACAGGATTGTTGGTGTCTCTCTAGGGAAAATAAAATAAAAGGAAGAAGCAACCCCTCTCCCCCGTCCCTGTGAGGCAGCCAGCCCTGGCTCCCCAGCCTGCCAGCTCCCCGCGGCCACAGCGAGGGGCAGGGGCTGAAAAGAGCCTTCTGTGCAGTTCGGGGCTGGCGAGAGCCTGGCAGTGCCTCGCTGTGCTCGGAGCCCCGCGCACCAGGCGGGGAGAAGCGACAGCAGCGGGGTGCTCTGCCTGCTGCCCCAGCTCCGCGTGCAGAAGGGCTGCTTTTTCCTGCCATTAAATCAGCAGAGAGGAATGTGGGGCCAGGAGCTGAGGAGAGCTTGTTGGAAAGGTTACCTAAGTGAACCATGCAATTTTTTTCCCTCAACTTTGTTCCATCTTAAGGTAAAAGGTTCATGCAGAGGGCTATAAATTCCTGTCACATTTTGTTGTAATCTCTCTATGGTTTTATTACTTAAAATGCTGCACTCTCAAGACGGGGAATTTTCCAGGGGTTTGCGGCTGACACGGACCCACATTTATATTGTGCCGAAGCTCCTCTGGAGTCTCCTTGAGACATGTGGCCGGCAAGCCCGGCGTGAAGGCCTTATCAGTCACTCCGCCGCGGAGTCAGACCATGAATTATACGGGGAACGGCGGTGGCTCCGCGAGAGCGGGATTGCGGGCCGCCGGGTGACAATAAACATGTCCCGGGAATGTGTCCTCCATCACTCAAGTTCAGATAGCAGATCTGGACCTTAACTACAGCTCCCCATCTCTAAATCTCCCTGTGACCTGAGCGGGAGATGGAGGTGAGTCTCAAGGATATCTGTCTGCAGGGACCTGGCGGAGAAAGTTTATAACTGGCGTGTGCCGCACACCCAGCCGGGGTGGCTCGCGGCTCGGGAGGGCTGGGGACGAGGACGAGTCCCTGTGGCATCCCAGTGCTCCACTCTGGACAAAAGCAAAGCAAGGGCAGGAGCTGTCCCCTGGCTCGGGTCAATGGTGGACACCCAGCCCTTGTGCAATGGCAGAGACCAAGTGTCTCCCCACAGAGACAAGAAATAAATCAATTAAGGCTGTTCCTAAAGTAAAATAATGATACCAAAGAGTATAAATGCAAAGCGTTAATGAAGTAATGAAGGAAAGCGGCATGCTCAGTGCCACAACTAAATACAGCCATTAAAAACCATAACCTCTGTAAAATTTGTGATAAAATTACAATTTAATTTTATAAAGATAATTTATTAGCTAATAGCTCATTGCACATGTTAATAGCTTGTGCTTAAATAATAGTAATCTTGATTGCTATGTGGTCATTAAACTATTTTTTTTTTACATAGTGTTTAACTGACCATTTTGTATGTGGTTTGGGAAGAAAAAAGTAATTATTGAAGTCTTAAGCAGTGAGTTAATTTCTAATGAAAGGATAATTTTATTCCAATGATTTTACATTTAATTAACTAAAGCTACATGTAATTTGAAGTTCTAAGGCAGTGCTGCTTCATTTGTGTACTGGACAGAAGGCAGTGCCGTGTGGGCCCCCAGCCCTGGTGGGATGCAGAGGATGAGCAGAGGAGGCACCAGCAGGAGGAATGAGGGGGTGTAACAACCCCCACAAAGTGAGTCTGAGAAATTTGAGGTGTTCGTGTACCATATTAAGGAGCTGGGCAGTGATGTGGTGATGGTGTCACACTCGGTGACGCAGCAGGCAGCAGGGTGGCATGTGTGACCTGCCACGTCCCCTGGGAAGTGCCGAGGGACATGCTGGTGCAGCACAGGGGGCAGGTTCTGCCCCAGTGAGCCCTTTCCCACGCTGCCCACCTGAGGGCATACAGCTCTTCCAGTCCGAACAATCTGGAAAGCTGGGAAAAACACTTCAGGTCCAATAGAGAATAGATTTTGGGGATGGACAAAGAAAAAGGACAAAACCAGACAGAAAATAGTGCTTTTGGCAGCCTGAAAGCGTTTGGGTTTGATAAACTCACCACCTTTCGCTTTTGATTCAGGTCAGCTCTTACGCGTAAAAGTTCTCATTGACTCAAAATGCCAGAAAATCCCCTAAAAGAAGCACTGAGCTGCAAATAGTCAAGATCAGACAGTGGCATTTTTAACACCCCCCGCAGGCGCGGGCAGTGGGACACGTGGCAGCGCGCGACCAGGGCACCAGGGCCCGCTCCGGGCAGCTCCCCGCTGCATGGGAGCCACTTGGCAGGACATTGATAAACAACAGCTCGTGCCAGCGGAGATGCCTTTGTAATGGCACGTCCCGAGGCACGGACACTAGGGCTGCACCCTCGCGCCTCCCGGCACTGCGCAGCCATCGCTCCTCCCCAGGCAGAGGAGGGCTGTGCCGAGCCACCTTCCCCGCCTCGCTAACGCGCCTCCATCCCTAGTGCAGAGAGGGACAGATGGATCCAGAGCCCTGCACCATGCAGCAGGACCAACCCCGGGGGGCTCAGGAGGGCAGGGGGACAGCACAGGAGGGTCAGTGCAGGCAGTGTCCTGCCCTTTTCCAAACTAGTGAGAAATACATTAAATTTAAAAAACGTCTTTGGCCCCTGCAGCTCCCCAGGCTCCTTGGGGAGTTCCAACGTGTGCGTGAGCACAGACATGTGCCACCCCTGTGTCACCTGAGGTGCTCACATCGCAAGTCATTAATCTGTGTTGGTGATGGTGTCTGCTCCAAAGGTGCTGAGCAAGGCAGCAGCTGGAAGTTACATTCTCAAAATAAAAGTTTAGATCCTGCTTTCTGACTTGCAGAACTCAACACGCCTCAGAAACACCGCAGCGTAACCCAGCCCTGGCCATGCAAAGCACAGGTGAGATCTCCATCACACGTAGGACCAGCTCAGGCTCCTCCTGATGGATGACCACCCTGGATTTCATTCTTTTGGGTGTATCTCCAAAGTACCCATTAGCTGCATGAAGAACTGTTCAGGAAAAGTGCCCAATCACTCTTAAAGGGCTGTTTAAGTCACTGCGATTGAAGGCCTTGGTAGGGCAGGGGAGAGCTGGGTGCCACCACAGCCTCCAGCAGCCCCAGAGCAGGGATCTGCCTCCCCAGGACCCCCCCACTGCCACCTAGGGGTCCTCTCCTCAGCCAGGGACCCCTTGTCCTCAGAGCAGTCCATCCTCCAGAGCCACAATCCACTCTCGCTGTGAGTGTGCCCTGACGACTTAATTATTTATGAGGAATGTTTTATCCTGGCTTTCAAACTAACACAAACAGATGTTGCTGGACCAAAATGGCTCTTTTTGCTCCATCTTGATAGATAGTCCCAGCGGTGGAGTAACACGGCATTATCGGCACCTGCGTGTGGGTGGGCTGCAGGGCACATCTCCCCCTGAGCAAAGAGCCCTTTCTGCTCACCATTATCTTATCTGCAGAGCTCCTTTCGCACCTCACTGTCCACCACTGCTCTCGGACTGATGCCGGGCTGTGCACCACGTGCCTGCAGAGCGCAGGAACCGGGGGCTCGTGGCCGTGTGAAGCCTGGCCAGGTCTGCACACCTGGTGTGAGCATCCGTGCCCGAGCAGGCTCCTGCCCAGTGCCTCCCGCAGCCCTGCTCACCAGTGCTGGACCAGCAGCGTGGAGGTACTGGTGCACCAACAGCCACCCTGCCTGCCCTGCTCCTCAGCAGCAACAGCCTCCTGTTTCCACTTCAGAATAAAGGCTCTGGTCTCCAGTGACAGGCAGGGGTATGTTTCTGCTGGGCCACACACAAACACCCACAGAAATGTGCCCGAATAAGAGAGTTTATTTTGCATGCCTCAGTACATCAGTACCAACTGTGTGTATTCACAAACAACACTGAGGTTAGGAGCACTTGCCCACTCGTCAAGGAGAAACAAAATCATGCAGCTTATCTGACTAATCACAAGTGGACAGCAGGGCTCAAATTTAAAATATTCATGATTCAGCCCAGAGTAAACATTTCTCAAAAAAATATTAGCTGCAGGAATATTAGCCCTGGGAGTCACAGGGAAACTAGGAACCGTACCACATCGGGTGCTGACTGCTGCAAAAGATTATGGTTCTTTAAGAAAAATCTCTCATAGCCACGGTTTACAGGGTTTAATATTCTCCCCATTACCACAACCAAGCACCACCCTTGGAGCACACATGCAAATAGCAGGGGAGAACAGAGAAAGACAATAAAACTGGAAGCAGCCTTTGGAAGGGCAAATAAATAATTTGATTGCGATGTGAAAGTGTTCTCTGGTTTGATAGGCATTTCCTTTTCATTGAAAATAAAGCAGGCTAAAAGGCTCAGTGGGTCCCCGGCACCTCAAAATGGGCCCAGCTAGCTTGCACTCTTGGTAACAGTGGGTATCATGGAGGTACATAAAAACATAGTTTATTGTTAAATTAAGTGTCCTGCTCTTGAAAACAACCCTTAAATTTAACATTCCAAGGCTGCTGCTGTTTATTTGCACTCTTGGAGCACTCTCAGTGCTGTCCACTCAACTACTTGAGAAATGCATTGTAATAAAAATAAATGGACAGTTTGGGTTTCTCTAAAATTAAAACAGGATATACAGCAGCCTTGCACTTCTTCCTTGCACTGAGGTAGCCTGTGATAAAGTCACATTGTGTCAGAGATGGCAAATTATGTATGCTAATTACTTACCGGAATTTCAGATTTGTCCTTACCATAATTAAAAAGGTGTCACTTTATTAGAATAGGGCTGGAATGATGGGGCTTGGAGCAGTGGAGGAGATTTCTGGTTAGAGATAATTACCAGTGATGTATTCCTTTCCCTCACTGCCATTTTTGCTGCATTCCCCCCATTACTGTGTAATGGATGGTTTGCATGTCTGCCTGCGGAGCTGGGCTGCCTGGCACGGCGGCTCCAGGCGACACCCGCACCCCGCTGGCGCTGGACCGGCCCAAAGCCACACTTGCTCACCACGCTGCCACCGATTTCACTGGTGAGCCATCAGGGGACTCAGCAGCAGAGAGGAGGAGCTGGGGTGAGTCCTGTTTCGGGGTGTCCCCTCTGCCCTCTAACCCTGCAGACAGGTTACTGCTACTCTGCACCCCTCTGCTGCCCTCCCTGGGACAGGACCCCGTGCCCGCAGACCCTGGTGAGGCCACAGAACTGCCCCATGGCAGCAGAGGGGACAAAGTGCTCTGCCCCTCCTGCAGCTGCACCCACGCTGAGCCCCACTGCCCCGGCTGGGGTCCCCCTGCAGCGCCCCTCTGCTGTGCCGTGCTCAACGAGGCTGCGGCTCCGCGCCAGCTGAAAGCCCGCGCTAGGGCAGACACGTTCCTTATGTGCACGGTAATATCGTTCTGTGGGCAGAAGAGACTTGAAGCTGTCGAGGGCAAACTCAAGCCTCTCCCAGGGCCTGGCAAAAGAAAATAGCAGCATTTAACCGCAGTGAAAGTCACAGCAGAAACAGGGACGCGGAGAGGATAATTGCACGGGCTCCGTGCTACCATTACACAGCGAAGCCCCGGGCTGCGAGCGCGGGACAGCGCGAACCCCGGCAGGAGCTGGAGGTTATGAAGGAGGCATTACCTGGAAAGGTCAGCGGGCTGTTCAAACACGGCGCAGATGAGCACAGAGATTCAGTACTGGGAGCTATTTGCAGTGGCTCGGAGAGGCAGGAGGAGTGGGAAAGGCAGATGCTCGCCCATCTACTCCAGATCCTGGGAGCTCCTCGTGCAGCGAGCCCACTTCAGCCCCGCTTGCACCCCCGAGCGGGGCCGCTGGCCGCAGTGGCTGCTCTGCAGGGTCACCCTGCAGCCAGCGCCCTGTGCACGCCTCCAGCCAAGCCTGGGAATGAACAGCACAGCCAGCCCTGCTGCCCCGACACCATGAGGTCTGGCTGCAGAGTGCCATTGATCCAATCTCTAATTGAACATATTTGGACAGTTAAAGAATTCTTTTCTTTTAGGAGAGACATCTCTAGGCTAAGGGCTGTACTGCAGCCCATGCACTCCATGGCCGGGGTACCCACAACACACCAGCTCTTATGGCTGATGGAAGAGACCCATCAGACTCTACATTTTTATAAAAGATTGTTTGGTTAGCTCATGAGGCAGTGTCGTTATTGCCAAAGGGTTTTGCTCCCCAAGCCTGTGCTGAATATTGTATTGCTGTGCCATGCTCAGAAACTAAAATTACAACAATTTAATTTTGAATATGGTGGCATTATTACCATTTGTATTTGCCATTTCATAAGACTTTTCATTTCAACTGCTTTGCTTTCCTGTCAAGAGGAAAAACCTTCAATCTATCGGCTTTTACCAGAGAGAGAACTGTGCCGGAATGTAATGCAGTATTGTATATTTCTTCTCTAATGCTCTTTTGAACAAAATCATCTATTTCATCAACAGTATATCAGCGGTGACCAAAGACCATTAAATAATGCATCTCACTCAGGAGCAGTGGAGCAGGGAAAGGGCTCTGACCTGTTTTAAACCTTATTACTTTCTTGCATTATGCCCCTCACTGCAATCTTTTTGTTTAAGTGATTTCAGCTGAGGCGTTGCTTCCTGCCTTAAAACACAAGGCAGACATGTTATTTCTGAGGTGGTCGGTAGGCTCAGCCTCAGCATTTCCCATTCTACACCAAAAACAGCCTCTGTGTATTAATCTTTGTGAACCTCGCTGAACACACCCCCCCGTGTCATAACAGCCCTCTTTATGTGGGATTTCACGTGCAGACTTCCCCTGTTATTTGGGCTTGGGGCTTTACTGCCCAGCGCATGCTCAGTGCTTGCAATTAGCAATCACAGGGCTGGTAAAGCACGCAGGGAGATTAATCCAGAGTGGAATAGTCCAGAAAAAGAAGATACGGTCATACCAGTCAGGGGAGGGCAGGACTGGTGCTGCAGACTGAGATTTCCTCTCCCAGCCCCTGTGGGACATGGGTCTCTGCCTCAGCACAGAAGGTGGCATGGGAACGGCTGCTCTGGGAGGGGGTGGCAGCCACAGCGGGGTGCAGGGGACCCACCTGCACCACGGGGACATGTGTCATGCTGGTGGGACAGCTGGGCTGAGGCAGAGCCAGAGCAGCCAGGGTGCAGGGTTTGCTCCCCACCAGCAGAAAGCCTCCGAGACTCACAATTACATTTTCTCACCAGTCTAATGAGGTGAGAGACAGACAGAGGAGAGAGTTCCCTGGGCTAATTTTCCAGCCAGCAGCCACTGCATTGCTCCTGTACTGAGAGGCAGAAATGGCTCTTCCAGATCCGAGGCTCTTGCTGAAGGCATTTTGGAGCATATTCCTCCAGGACACCACAGCAAACAAATGAAGATGACAAACCATTTCACCACGTTCAGCTGGAATGCAGTAACCCAACAGCAGAGCTGTTGGTGCTGGGGATGGGGAGAGGCACCTAGGGAGAGCGGGGAGCGGAGCTTGGCCTGAATCATTACACAGGGCGCTTCCGTGGAGCGAGGGAGACAGCAGGGCAGCCCCTGAGCAGGGGGAGGGATTAGCTGGGAGAGGGAAGGAGCACTGCATTTGTCTCCCCAGCTAGAGAGCAGTCTGTTATCACGGAAATGTTAGCGCTGGGATAACCACTGCCTGGGGGAGCAGCACTGGTCCCCAGAAAGCGGGTGCTGGAGGAAAGGGCTCTGCCTTCCTCCCAGGCACACCGGGTCCTCCAGCCCAGAGAAACCCCAAGGGAACACGGGAGCGAGGACTTGTTCTTGCCTTGTGCCCTGCAGGGCCTCTGCACTGGCTCAGGTCAGGCTCCACACTTGGCTCCCTGGAGCTTCTTTGGTGGCTTTGGTTGAGCCCAGCAATGGTGTGTGTTCCTCTCACATTTCTGGTTCCAGTTCACCAAACACTGCGAGGGTGCTGGAGTGGACCTGAGAAACCCAGATTTGCTAATCTGGGTCTAAGTCAGGGGAAGAGTAAATGAAATCCCTCTTCCTTCATGGCCACATACAGTGTGTTAGCACACACATGCATTTGCACGAATGCGGGATGTGTAATCAAACCAGACCCTGAGCAAGACTGAATCTTCCTCATATGGTTGACAAATTCAGCCAGTCTGATTTGTCCCTGCCTATATTCAGCCTGTGCCCAGGGCTGAACTGCAGCAGTTGTTCTACCACCCACTGCCCCCTCCCAGCTGAGAAGGAGAACTGGGGAAAAAATGGAGAAGCCCCGTGGGTTGTAGTAGAAACAGATTTAATGAAATAAAATTAATACAACCACCAACATATAGTGTACAAGGCTCTACTCACCCTGGTCTGTGGGAACAGCAGAAGAAGCAGAAGACCAAGAAGAAAGAACCCCAGGAAAAGGAACTCCACCCTTACTTAAGTCCCTCCCTTTGTAATGAGCATCACTTGAGTGCTACGGGATCCACCTGTGAGCAGCCTGGGGCAGCTGCCCTGGCTGAAACTCCCACCGAGCCAGGGCTACTCCTGGCCTGCCTTGGCTGGCCCATGGGTCTGTGCCTGGGAAACCAGCACAGTCCCTAGCCCTCCTCTGAAGAGTGTGGAGCCTGCAGCTGGTCCTGGAACTAGTTTTAGCCCGGGATTAGGTCTTGGTTAGAAGGGTGTATGTAGGAGGCACCCTCGCCTCTCTTTTCTAGCTGCTACCTACACGCCACCGCTCTGCCCATGCAAACTAGCAAGAGATCTGTCAAATATCAAATAAGAATTTTGCTGCTGAAGCTCTTGGAAAATTGACAGGTAGCATGCAAGCAAACATTAAATCAATAACAGCAAATTTCCCCGGGGAAACCTGTAGTGTTTTCTCATCAAAATCTTTAAATCCTTAAAGAAACCATAAAAGGTTTACACACCTCGCATTGGTTAATCTGGTTACCTCTGCATTGCTCAGTGCAGGCTGATCACCGCGCAGCGAGTGTAATACCCAGTGCTGATCACCGAGCAGTAAGTGTAATACCCGCTGCCCCGCGCTCTGATGTATTGTAGCTTTGTTAGTCACTGTGGCTCCTTGGTAAATTCATTTGGAGTCCTCCGGGGTTTTAAATCTCTCATTTGGCCAACAACGAGGTCTGAAAAGATTGCAGTTCATTTCGACCCACAGTGGATGGAAGGCTCATTTACTGGCTGCAGGCAACTCAATCAGGCTGGCCGCTGATGAGTGAGTGACTTGTTCAGACTGCTAGTCAATATGTGTCTGCTGTGATAGAATGTCAGCATCTGCTGCTGCTCCTGTCTCCCCCTGCTCTGGCTTTTTTCATTTGGTCTGATCAATGTTATTAAAAACACCTAGGAGTTCCTTAACTGCTCTGCCACTTGAGGCTTTTCTTTCTTTCTTTTTTTTAAACACAACTTTGTATTATCTGCAAACATGCACAGATGATGTACATGGATTGATTTTTTACACGAGTGTACAGGTGTGGGACAGTGTGTGTGTATGTATGCTCAGGCATGTGACTTTGATATTGGAGATGGCTTTAAAATTGCATCCCCCGGTTTGATTTGTGTGTGTGTGTGTTGCCCTGAAGTAGCTCAGATTTAGTGCCTTTTGCAAACACCTAATAATTATTATTTGTGAATAAATCTTCAAACAGAAGCATGCAAAAAATAATACACCTTGCCTAAAACTGCAGCCAGAATTCCCAGTGGGGATCAGTGACACCCCATGGACACCTGTACATTAAAAATCAGACCGTTACTCCAAGTGAAGGGGAGATACAGCTTAGGTAAATCAGTACAGGGTTAAAATCCCTTTACGTGACAGGTCTGAAACAGAGCCACCATCTGCATTGCCCTTTGGCCAGCCCACCCACTCCCTGCCCAGCACTCCATTTCCCAGGGGACTAATGACACAGCATGGCACAGGCGGGTCAGCCACCAATTACGGTAAAAAAGGAAGCAGAAAACAGATACACTGCTAAATGTTTTAATCTGTCTGCTAAATGCACACGCTGCTGCAGGAATTGCACTTCGCCGTGGTGGAGGAAGGGGAACGCCGCGTCCCCTGGGCAGACCCCCGGCCTCGCGTCGCCCAGCAGCGAGGATGAAGATGACTGCAAAGGCTTTGAGTGATACCAGCCCCTGCTGCCCCGTCCGTGTTTGCACCACCAGTGGCTGTTCCCCCTCACGCAGGACCACCCAACACCCTGGCAGGGCTGTGCAGGCCAGCCCGCTCACAGAGGCTCTGCGACGGGAGCTCCTGTGCCGAGAAGCGCGGCCGGCAGCAGGGGAAGCGCGGTGAGCACAGAGCTCAGCACCACTCCGGCTGCCCCGGCTCTGCAGAGGGACGGGCACCAGCCCCGCTGGCATCCCCAGGCCTCCCCGCGCTGCGCAGAGGAGAGGCAAGGTGATCCGCTGTGACCTGAGGACATACTTCAAAATCCTCCCTCCCCCCCATCCAAAACAGGTACCAAGAAATGACCTGCCAGGAAAAGAATGGACGCCTATAATTATGTTATTGAAAAACTGTTCCATACTGTATTATTTAAGGTTATTTTATTATGATGTTGAGATGAGTTTCTTAAAGAAGAAACTCTGGTTTTATTGCACTCCTCATGGAGAGAAGCCTTGGGTGATTTGATAGCCTATTTGAACAAGAGGGATGCTTTATGAGCCCCTATAAAAACTGATGACCCCACTCACATTTGTATTTAATGAAATAAGGAGGAGCTTTGGTTATGTTTTCAATAACCTTCACTGCTATTTCAAACCGGCCTCAAATAAGAGCCAGAATCTGCAAGTTTCTGTGACGAACCCCAGCTGTCCGTAAGGATGGAGAGCTGTCCTGCCATCCCTGCTGTCCCCTGCCATGCCCTGACCAGGGCCCTGTCCTGGAGATGGTGATGATGGGGTGGGTGAGAGGTCCTGTCCCACCGGAGGAGGGTGGCTGGAGGAAGGCAGGGCTGGGAGAGGGGCTGCCTCAGCCTCCCCAGGCACCAGCACACCTTTTATTTCTAAGTAACTTCCCACACACGAAATCAGGCTTTCTCATTACACAGTTTTGGTCTGTCATAAAACAGGAAATCTCTCTGAAAAGTTCCAGTGCTTGGATCCTTCCCATTAGATTAAATGCTTGCTGCTGCTGGGAGGATCAGAGGCTGTGCATCTCCAGCTCTCCCTGGCATGAGACGAGCCCAGTGCCCAGGACCAGCAACACCCTCAGGACAGGGGGGACAAGCAGGTCCTGGGCACCGGGAAGGTCTTTGGGTGGTGGGCATCTCTTCCACACCCAGCAGCCACCCCATGGAGGGAGGGGGGCACAGCCCAAATATTTAGGTGGAATAAGGGTTTCCCTGCTCGTGCCCAGGTGACCCTGCAGTCCCCATGCCGTGTGTGCTGACTGCGGACGGGGACACGGCTCCACACGCACAGCAGAGCAGCTACTTCTGCGGTCTTCTAAAAAGTGAGGCCCAATTAACTTTAATCGATGGGGCTTTCTCCGTTGAGTTGTCCAGACTTTGACTGCTCCCTGCAGCCAATACACAGCAAGGTTAATTTAAGATGAATGAAGCCAGAGAGACAAAGCAGTGAGGGGAAGGTGTGGGACGGGTGCTGTGACGGCTGTGGCTGCATGGCCACCGTGCCACCCCTGGAGCTCAGAGGTGAGGAGGGGAACCTGGCAGGGTTTATTACAGCACATCCAAGCTCTCAGTCTCACATTTGCATGCACAGTTTGATGTAGATGCCACATAAGCAGATGCCTATGAATAAGCTAGAACAGGGTTATAACATCCTCGTGGTGGAGTGATTCAGTGTAATGCCTCGGCAAGCTGTTCTTTAATGGGCTGGAAGTCTTATTTTTACGATCATTGGAATGTAAAGGGTCAGAATCTTAATCTTCTAATACTGTGTTTTTAACAACATTTACACTTTAACGTATTGAAAAATCTCATCTCTTTCTGCCAGCCAGCATGACAACACAATTCAAATCGATCAGTGCAGCAGTATATTCAGGTATTTTAAACGTAAATCAACCTGGCTGAAAATATTTTTTTCACTTCCAGTACTTCTTAAAACGTAGGAGTTTCTAACTTTTATGTTTCTTATTTAAGCCTTTGGAGTCCAGTGGAGTCTCCCACCTGAATAATTCAGCAGCATCAAAGAGAGAACAGCAGTGGAGGCTGTGGTCCGGGACCCAGCACAGACACAATGCTTTATGGCCCGCTGCCACGGGGGAAGCCGGTACCCGAGGGAAACGGGAAGTTTGCAAATTGTCTGTAGGTATGGAGGGAATTAAATCATGCATCACCCTACAAAGCTAAGTGACAAGCCATGGGAACACAGCAGGAAGAGAAGACATTTTTGTTTCCATGAAACCTTTGGGATTGAAGGGGCAATATTTCTCAGAGTTTACAAATCTTACGCAAACCATTCAGACCAGAGGAGCCCTCGCCCCTTCCCACTGCTGCTGCTTCACACCAGGGCAGCAGGGCCTCATCTTTGACTTTTTGTTTAATAAAAATCTCCTTAACCAGTTTTACTGTTTTCTGGACTGGATTTCTCTCTGGTCCCCCATGAGAAGGGAACTGGGCATATGGGCTGAACCACAATGATTTGATTCATGGACTGAAATCATCATTGAACAAGTGTCACAACATGGCATTAGATTAAGAACTAAAGTGATGGGCTATGGTGAGCCTGTTCATTAGTATTAATAGAGCTTAATTAGGCACAAGCATGGTGTTGCAGGGAAATGTGAAGGTGGCTGCAGTTTCCATGGTGGGGGAAAAAAGGTGTTATTCATTAAAGGTGAAAGAAGCCCACAAGCCTTGAGCCTGTCTCTGAACTCCAGCACAATTTAGGCTCGGGACATGGCCCTGCTGCCCCAGAAGAGTGAGGGAGTGAAAGACTGGGTCGAGTTAAGGAGCTGGAAGACAGGACTGGAAAGCCCAGACTAAAAGCAGGCAATGAAATCCAGGGAAATTCCTACCCTTCATCCAGGGAACTCTCTCACAGGGGGAGCAGTTCAGCTCTGACCCGTTATAACAGAGGAGATATGTCAGATCAGCTCTCCCAGTCCCAGGGGAGGGGAGTCAGGAGCAAAGGGAGCTCCTGAGATCCGTACAGGGGAGAGAGACAAAGGGACAGGACCAGTAAGTGCCTGCAGAGGCGAATCTCCACGTGGCACGGGACCAGCAATGCAGGGGGCTCTGCCAGGGCTGTGGCTAATTTGCAGCCACGGTAAATGTCCATGGATGCATTTGATGCTTTTGTAATGATTTCAGTTGTTTCCTTCTCTTCAGTATCCTCCCTCTTGCACCAGTTCACTTCCATTCATGCTGCTCTTTGCTTTACGGTTCTTAGGTCATTGTGCATCTCTCCCCATTTGGCAGCGTTAAATTTTATTTACCATATGTCCCTTCTGCTGCAAAGATGATAAAATCCTTTGGATTTCTGTTGTTGCTGTTGCTAGCTCATTCGGCTCTCACCTCAGTTTAGTGTCCTCGGCAAGTGGAGCTGATTTGTTGTTGGGTTTCAGTCTGACAGAGGCCCGAGCCGGGCCAACGACCAGGCTGCGCTGCAAACCTGCACTTGCCTACCGCGTTTTGTCTGGAGCACTTTGCCAGATACCATCCCCGCAGGAGGTCTCTAACACCTTCATGGTGGGAGAGAGCATCATATGGACCTTTGGCAAAAGGACCAAGAGAACTGCCAAGAAAATCCTTTGTACATGGTTATTTTTCTTTTTTTTTCATGTTCTGTTGGAAATATCTCCCCTTGTTGACTGTACCGAGCAGCGCCATTGTACCTGGGGTTAATGTGTGTTTCCAGCAGCCCATGACTGCAGAAAAGTGGAAACACAACCTGGGAATAATATCCAGGGCCAGATGGACTTTGCCCTTATTCTGCTCTGCCTTCGGCCAAGGGAGGCATCACCCAGCGGCGGGGAGGCTGGTACCAACGGGGAGGAAGAGAAATGCACCTTTGGATGCCATGAAAGAACTTATGGCAGCCCAAGCCAGGGTCAGGGAGCTGCAGCATGCTGCCTTCTGCTCCTGCAGCCAGACACAGCTGCACTTCAGGCTCTGCATTCGCTCGGCGAAGGCACTCTCGCCTGCTTTTTACCAAAGCTCGCACTTCCCTCCTATTATGTTTAAATTAAAATGCAGCAGACCATTTTAGCACTCAGGAATGAGTGAAATGCAAAATGCTGGTACATCAGGCTTTGCTGCTGCATGCAAATATATCTGGAAACAATGGCTTAAAATTGTTTCCACCTTCAACTGCATCAGGAGGTGATTTTGAGACCCTCTGTGGAATACTAATACTTACTTCTAGAAGTCTTTTAATTTTCCATCACTGAAGGGGCAGAGTTTGAGATGCAGCTAGCTCTCCTTTTAACAAAATAATAATAATCTCTCACTTTCATAACATCTTCCAATTCAAAGGGTCTCAAACTGAGGCCCTCATCTTTCTGAGAGCATCACACAGCCAGAGCTCGGAGCCTCAGCCAAGGCGTGCTGGAATCAGAAGGGCTCTGCATGGACCAGTGAGCCCATTTGCATGATTGTCTCGCAGGAGAAGGGCTGAACTATCACATCCCGGTCGCCTGGCACTGACTTTTCCTTCCCAAGAATGGCCCATTTTGCAAACACTGCCATTGAAGTCATTGCTGGACGAGGACACCAGGAATTGAAGCTCAGAAGTGCCACTGAGCAGTGTCAGGCTGCCTTGCCCGCATCGCTGTGGGTGCTCCCTTCGCAGCCCTGCACACCCCAGGTGTCGGGCAGCACGCCGCCCCCCACAGCCCCCCGCCGTCACTTCGCCCGGCTGGGAAGCCCTGTTGTGCCCCTGGCAGAGATGCCAACGGGCCCAGCTCCACCAGTGTGGGGCAGGGCAGGGGCCTCTGCGGGCAGCGCGGCTCCGGTGCAGCCGGGGAGGTGCCACCGCCATCAGCCCCCAGGGCACTGCTGCCACCCCTGCCCCACGTGAGCCCCGAGAGCCCCCACCGCTGGTCTGTGGTGAACCAGGCTTGAAGAGAGGTCAAATTAAAGGTAAGTAATTTCCTTTTTTCCTACCTTGAAATTCCTATTGATTTCCCACCTAAATAGAAATTCCCATTGATTTCATGTCTGTTCATATTAGTATGTTACGTTGTCACCTTTTGTTTGCAATATTATGTTGTTTCACGTGTCGGTGTGTTGGGGAGCACCTTTGGCAGAGCCGTGCCCCTGCCATGTGCCACCGCCCCGGCCGAGCCTCGACCTGGCCCCGGGCAGAGCTGGCCCCGGCGAGGCGCCTGGGCAGGGAAAAGAGGCACTTCGTGCTCTTGCTGTGCTCGGGGGGAGCCCCAGCCCCACAACGGGCTGAACCCCCATCTCAGATGCCAGCAGAGGCTCTGGGTGCTTCCGTGACCACGTGCCACAGCCAAGCCAGCCCCAGCACAGCTCACCCAGGACTGCTCGCACCGCTGCTCCGCCGGCTTGGCAGGGGTTATTTTTCTAACGTTTCCTTGTGAAAGCTGCTTTCTGTTTAGAAATCCTGTAGCTAACAGCCTGTTGTGGTCCTCACATCTCCGCTGGTCAGACAAGTATCTTCCCCCTGTCCCCGGCGTCCTCTATTTCTCACACCTCACTGAGCAGGCACCGCCGCGCCGAGACCTCTGACCGAGTTGTCAAGGTGACGGGTGCTGTTATCCTAAAGTAGTTATTTCACATACATGGTATTTTGTCCCTTGCTTTTATTGAAATACAGAGGAGAGACCAATTATCTTCCTAATGGTTTGCACAGCTTCCTTCTTTTAAATGGGAGTTAATGACAAACGGTTTGGGCAGGGTGTTTCTGCACAGGGAGCTCTCGGGTGTCCAGGGACAGGGCAGCTCCTCCCGCTCTCCTTACACAGGCATTATCACCAATTTTCTCCTCCCCACTCACCCCCTGCAAAATTAAAACATTTCCTAAACACCCAAGTGCTGGAGTCCCCTGTGCTGCAGTGAGGTCATGGAGGTGCCAGCAGCATGCGGGGCGCCCCGGAGGATGGCATGGGGAGGGAGGGCTGCAGGCAGTGGCCAGGGGATGCCAGCGTGGGCCAGGGGCCTGGGGCTGTCCCCCGGCTGGCACGGTGCTGAGCCCCAGACTGCACGGCCGCCTGGCACCCCCAGCCCGGCCGCTGACGCCGGTTTGCACAGCAGCAGGTACGGCTTGTGCCACGTCTCCCTCCTGGAAACGCGGACCCTATGCCAGCCTTATGCCAGATAACGGGGAAGAGGCACGGCACAGCTCCCGGCTGAGGCGCGCGGGGCTGCGGGTGAAGCACAGACAGAGGTTGGTTGTCAAAGCCGCCGGGGGGCCGAACGGATCGCCCACCCTCCCCATCAGCTCCGTCCTGCTGAGCTCAGACTCGCAGGTGGCACGGGACAGACCTCCTCCCACCCGCACTGCAGTGCTACCCACCAGCTCTGCCCTGAGAGCACGGGGAGCTCAGTGCCTGTGTGCAGAGGAGGGGGCTGCTGAGACAGCTCCTTTCCTCCCCAGCATTATTATTGATGTGATGCGTCTCGGTGGATTAGTAACGGATGTGCTATAAGCCAGAGGGTTTCTTTTGCCTTCAAGCCTGCATTACCCCGTCAAGAACAGAGGTTTCGCTGGCACCTGATAAGTCACACAAAACAGATAAATACTTGGGAGATACTGTATTTGAACACAATCGGTCTTGGCAGTGACTTGATCTCCGTGTAACAGCCTGGCATGTACCTGCAGGTTTTCTTTTTGCAGGGCAAATGCAAGTTGTGCTGGAACAGATACGGATTGGAATTGTGTAAGGCAGGAAATTGTGCATCTCTGTATCCCATTCCGAGAGGAATGTGCAATTTCACCACCGCAGACCCATGAAAGCAGGGACATTAACTCGGGTTAGGGAAGGGTCGCTGCAGCTTTTCCTCCTTGTAGGGATGGTTTGGCTTCAGAAGAGGCTGGAATTATTTTTCCAATCAAAAATAGGCGTCAAGTGAACTTCAAATGGTGGAGACCCACTTCTGCATGCAAGCCCCCTGCGCCAGGCAGGATCACATGCCCTATCTGAGTGCTGCAGCACCAGTATTTTAATCCGTTCTCAGGCTGGGACACTGCAGCAAAATCCACCTGCAGATTGTTTATCTTGTTTTGTTGTGAATAAAGATGCGGCCTTTAACTTCCCGAGAATGTAGTGGTTTGGTTAATGCCTGGGTAACAGAGGGAGGGGATGGGGGCATGGCAGTGTTAATGGGAGAACAGCTCATTTATAGTTCCAGCATGCTTTATGACATCAAAAGAGCATTGAGAGAATGCTTGGGATAATGTTAATTAGGGCTCAGAAATAAATGCTTTGCTTCCTCATTAATTGTTATCACTTTGTTGTGCTCATTAGAAAGTGATTCCTAGCAAAGAGCCGCTGAAGGTTGTGCAGTGGGGAAGGTGGTGTGCTAGGTGGGGGGGACACCGGGCAGCCCTGGTCCCAGCCTGGTCCTCGGCTGGTGAGGTGGCAGGGGATGCTCAGCACTGCGGGAGCTGCAGGATGCTCGGGAGAGCACCATCAACGTGAGGCAGTGTGGAGGGCTCCAGCGCTGGGGTGATGCCTCCCCTGCACAGGCGGGCACCTCCAGCGAGCCCCTCACTGGGCACCAGCAGTGCTGCAGCGGAGCCAGGAGTGCCCGGGAGCAGCTCAGCAAAGCTCCCCGGGAAGGGCAAAAAGGCACCCTGTGCCCGTCCTCCCCCAGCGCCTCCCCCTGCCCTGGCTGAGCAGCCTGGCAGGGAACAGCTCTCTCCTCTGTGAAGTTTTCTTGTCTCATTCTGTAGATTATGTGAAAATACACTTTGGAAAATTGAGTGATAAAGCTGTGGTGTAAATCCTTTTAAAAAGAGGTCAAAATGCTAATAAGGCTGGGATGGGAATAAAATCTGTGTGCTTTTGGTAAAGTAGAATAAAAACAAAGGAGACCCACAAAGAGAATAACAAATTAAAAACAAGTTTTAAAAGAGCAGCAGAGAAAAGAGTTTCAAAGGAAAGGAGCAAACCCTTAAAGGAAAGGCTTTCACGTGGTGGCACAGGCACGGCCCGCGGTGCCGTGTTGGACCCCCGCGCACACACGCTGCTCCGGAGTGACGCGGGGGGACAGCAGTGGCAGCGGGGTCACTGTCCCAAGCCAGCTGTGGGGCACACGCAGCACTGCAGAGCCCGGGGACACCGCTGGGTGCCCGGGGAGGCAGCGACGCCGTGTCCCGGGGAGTGGGCACTGGCAGGGGCACCACGTCAGAGGAGACCACGTTAACATGACTGGGTTAGTCAGAGCTGTGCGTGGGAGGGAGGCAGGGAAAGCACCAGCTTGTTACAC